>JAAWXA010000080.1:131522-276871 GCA_038090715.1 Florisuga fusca
GGGATGGGGGGGGAAGTGCAGGGCCGGGGAGGCTGCGGGATGCTTTTGTGGTTGGTTGTGGGTTTTTTCCGGTCGTTTCGCTGTGCGCCGGGAGTGCGGCGTGTCAGGCTCGGGCAGTGCTTCTCGGGTCTGGAACCCCGCACAGGGGAGGGAGGCAGGTCGGGTGTGACTGCTGGGAGGTGCGTCGTGCTCTGCTCTCGCCTCCTCCTTTTCAGCAGATTTATTTCAATTGAAGTATTAGGGCTAGTTTGCTACACCCGCCTCCCCCCCCTCCCCCCCCTTTTTTGTTTTTTAGGAACTAGGGATGTTTCATTGCTACGTTCACAATTGCTTATTTTATAAATCACGAAAAAGACAAGGCATGCTAGATAAGAGCTTGTCCCCTCTAGGAAGAAAAAGGTCCAAGAGCACTGGTTGCTTAGAGGGATACTTCAGAACTTCCTAGAGTCTTGCTAGAGTCTGTTGTGAGCGGAACGGTTTGTTCTTAGAGTCAGCACCTCTGTTCATCAAAACTAGGGAAAACAACCCTTATTTCCTGTCCTCTTTGCATGTTGGATATGTATGCATGTAAATTTTTGCCATTTTAGAGAAGCCTCTGGGCTTAATTTTGCATTTGTGGCTCTGAATTTGGCTTTTAAGGAGGGGATTTGAAGTTCTTTCAAAGTTTTTGTTGGACCTGCAGAGCAGTTCTAAGAAATGTTTGCAAAACCTTCTGTGATGCCAGATTTGGTATCTTGGAGAGTCCAAGTAAGTTCTGAGGCTGCTGTGATGTGACCCTCCTGATTATTATTTTGTGTGAGGTTGAGAAAGGTTTATTTGACTGCTCTTCTTAACCTTCACCTTCTGATTGTTATGTTATGTTTGGGAAACATATTTTCTTTCCTTCTGTTGATTATTAGTAATGGAAGACAACAAGTTCCATGAAGGTAGCGGTGGAGGGCTTGCATTTTCATAAAGGCAGCTTAGTATTTTGTTAAATCTAAACAGGCTTAACTAACATATAGTTAGGTGTATATATATATTTTTTTAAGTATACATATGTGAAGACTTTGTGTTTACAGAAAAAAATTGTGTGTGCCAAAGAAAATGTAGGAAAGACGTGACTGTTCTTTGGCAGTGGTTATATTTTCACATGCTACATGGGGGTGTAAAAGGAGAGAAAACACATTTCTTGCAGTTGGCCTTTACAGAGGCAGAGCTGAGGCTTCAGCTCATCCCACAGCCCCATGTGTGTTGTGACATACAGGTGTGACATGACTGACTGCATGGTTGTGCTGACTCTGTGTCCCTGTGTCTTGTGCACCTGCTTCTGGCTATAGCTCTCCTCTCCACTGCCCTGTGCTTCTGTCACAGTGGTCTGTCTGTGGTTGTAAATATTTTGACCAGCACCATCCCCTCCTTTACTTGCATGTGTGTTAACACAGAAATATATGCAACCAAGTAATCTGAAAGTGTCCAGATAATGCTGACTTCTGTCTTCTCTCATGACTGCTGCTTTTTGGGTAGTGGTGTACTCTTGTGAATCCAGTCTTTTTACACAGTTGAAGAATTAAATTTGCCATGAGTATGAATGTATCTACTGCTCCTAGACTGTGTTTGTCTTGGGGTATGCAAGATGTGGTTCTTTGTATCAAAGGACACGTGTGAGGGTATATTTCTAGGTGATAACACCAGCAGGCAGGGCCCAAGGTTGTTCTTGGTGCTAAACCTGTCAGTGACAGAAGTTAAATTAATTCTTCCACTGCTTTCATTTCAACTCGAGTGGGCTGTGGGGTGCAGAAGCAGTTGAGGCCTCCAGGTTATGGCTACGGTGGCTTTAGGATATTACTGATTTAATCTTTTGTGGTTTTACTGTCTCTAGTTTCTATCAAGAACCATTTTTGCATCACGGATCATGAGGCAGACTTGTCAGGGATTGATAATAGTTGCCTGAAACTTGTAAGGCAACTGTTGAGGATCATCATTAGCAAAATTTAATGGCATTGTAATTGTTCAGGTCTATGTTGATAAATATTCTGCATGTTGGTGGCAAGCACTGATGGTTAATCTGCCCCTCATCTGGAAGGTTTCTGACAGAGACTAAGGAGAGGAATTGGGTTTGAAAAGAGCAAAACTCATCAACTTCCACACTGCAGCAGGGCAGGGGAGTGAATTGGTGGGAGCTGGGATCACATCCCTTCCCTGTAGGTGAGAGCTTCCTTCTTTAGTGGCTGGCAGACAACAGGGCTGGGAACAGCACTCTGCACAGCAGAAGAGTGGCAATCTTTCAGGAGGAAAAAAGAAATTAAATGTCTGTGGGGCTTTTTTCTACATGACAGTTTTAATGCAAATCCTGCTTTTTGCAACAGGTTGGTGTGGGGAACCAAACAAGAAGTGGCTGAAACACTGTGTAGAGAAGCGACTCAGAGTGGTGATTTGGGTTTGCATGACATGTCACTCCCCAGCATAGTTCAGATAAATTGAAAAATAGAAAGCATTCATCTGACTAACCACTTTGTCTTTTCTCTCAGGGTAGGATAAAGACAATTGTTTTGCTTCCTTGTATCTCAGTCTAATATTGTATTTTCCTCATGTCTGAGGCAGCCCCCTGGACAGATCAGTAATCTTCATTTTGTCTGCCTTCCACAATTATCTCTGTTCATTTCCGTTCGTGGCTGCCTGTTTGGATGGTCTCTGGGTGCTGCAGGGGGTAACTCAAGCTTGGGTGAAGCAGCTGTATCCTTGAGCTGCACTCTGCTCTTTCAATTCTGTCATTTTGTTCCTCAGAGATGACTTCTGCTAGCTAGGTAGCAGTTTCAGGGTTTTTTCTTTGTGCTGGTTCTCCTTTTCATGACATACACGTGGATATAGCTGGTGTGATATAACCTATGTTTTCAGGAAGATCACCAAGCAAGGCAGTGAATGTTGTCTGTGCAGATAACATAATACATTATGTTGAACTCTCCCTGTTGAAACATTGCTTCTTGTACAGTCTCCTTTCTGGGAATAAACAGCTGCCCCTCGGTTTTTGTAAGTAAGCAAAAGTGAGATCACTTGGGAGGAAGACCTTGCTTTTTTTTTCCCCTCAGCTAGTTACTAAGAAAAAAAGGCATTAAGGATCTGAAGATGCAGAAATGGGAACCATGCTGTAATGAGGTGGCACTTCAGAGAACCATTCCTGCCTTGGCAGCATCTGTGAAACACATCTGGGAGAGGAACCGAACTAACACTTTCTTTGTCTCTGCATGGTGCAGAAAAACACTTGGCTTTCGTTTCTGTCATTTTTGCAGCATGTGGAGTACATTAAAGTGTGCTTGCATTGCTTGCTTTCCCCCAGGGAAGCTGTAAAATGCCATGTGAGTCAAGTCATATCTTCTCAGGCTTGGCTATAGGGCTTATAAGTAAATGGCGTGTGGGTTCTGCCCTGGGAACCTGACCTCATGCTAATGGATAGGGCTTCAAAAGCCTGGAAAATCCCCTTCTGCTTCAGTGAAGTCAGGTTTCATTTGTGTTGTTCCTCTGGTGTTGTGATCTTACTGATTTCAGAGTCTTGCTGGTTCTGTAGTTGCCACTGGTTTGAGGCTGTGGCACAGCTCCTTTTTTCACTGGGTTGATTTAAAATATAGATAAATAATGAAGTAACCTAAGAAATCCTTTTAAAGTAATGATTTAGTATCTCGGGTGTAAGGACACTCACATTAAGAGGTTGCTGCATTATTAATGCGATTTGGAAACTGAATAGTAGTCTAAAGGAAGCAAACATTAAGTTTTTGACCCATTATCTATTATGTGTGTGTTAGGCTTCACAGGCTAATTTAGAACTTGTCTTGAATTCTGCATTTCTTCAGAAAGTAACTGGAGAAAGGGTGGTGGTCTCAACAGGTGTTTAAAAACTAGGATACATCAAGGGCAGCAAGTGAGAATTTGGCCTGTAGGTTCTTGCCAGGCTGTTTGGCCAATAATTCTGTTCTGTGCCCTGTGGCCATGCATTTCACTGCATAGCTGGGTCTGAGAAGGTCAACTTAGGGTTGAGCTGCAGCCTCACTTTGGAAGGCGATCAGTTAGTGGGGGGATAAAAGCACAGGGAAAACAGAATAACCTACACTTAAATCCCTGGGTGGTTTTCAACCAAGAGCAGCAGTGCAGGAAAGGGCTCTGTTACAGTTTTCTGGAAAAAGAAAGTAAGCTTTCGTGTGTTGTGTTTCACAGCTGTGTTCCTGCCCCGATGGCCCTGTGCCTGATCTGATCACAGACTGCATTGTGAGGGAGAAAGGAAAATGGAGAACCTTGACCTCCTAGTTTCTCTTGAATATTAAACCATGCTGGCCCTTTGCCATGCCTCATGAGCAGCACATGACTTCAGAAGTGGCAGAGCATTAGGAGCTAAGGCTGATGCCAAGAAAGCAAAAAGAAAATGTTTTGGTACCCCTTGGAATGGGAGCTTGTGAGCTAACAGGCTGGGGCCTCCTGTGAAAGGGGTGGGAAGCCCAACTGGACCGGCCCTCATGGGTGCTGCAGCAGTGAAGCAGTGGCTGATGAGAGAGGTGCTCCCACGCTGTGCTCTGGGAGTCTGCAACCACAGGGCTCTGCTTTGCTCAGCCCCGTGTAGCACATCACAGCAGCAGAGGTGTGTGTGTGTGTGTGTGTGTGTCCTGTGGCAGAAGGCCCGCTGGGTTCACCCCGCCTTCCCAGAGCTGGTTTTGAGCAGGGTGAAGGATATTCTGTTAGGGCAGCTCTGCCATGGGGAGTTTCTCTGCTTTCCTTAAAACACAACTCTGAATCTTAAAACTTTTCCAGGAGTGCTGCTTTCCCTAAGTTCTCAAATTCTTTGCCACTCTCTATTTAAGGGACTGTGCAGACAAAGAGTAGTCTTTGTCCAGGAAATAAACATTTAATCTTGCCTGTCCTGTTGGGGAGGAATGTTCTTTTTATATTACTACTCATTCAAAATTTGGTTTGTTTACATTGCCCAGCCAGCCAAGTTGACCAAGGCACTCTTGCAGTAGGGACTCTTATTTTTTTTGAGCTCTTGCCTTCTCAGTGATTATAATTTGGTCACTTTCTCTTCATGATATGATTTCAGAAGGCTGGTCAAAGGCATTTGCTTGTTTTCAGTTATGTCAGTTACTTGATTAAAGTAAGCCAGGGCCATGATTGCAACTTTTTGACAATTACTTAAAGGGGTAAATTAAATTGTAAAAAGAAAATTCTTTTAAGTTGCTTTTTGGCAAAGTTTACACCTGCTACTGTGGTGTAAATAAATTGTTTGGATTTTTTCACCCAGCAGAGCAAGGCAGTTCTTGGCTGTACAGTGTCATATCCAGACAAGGAGCTCTCCAGACAGCAACTAGGAAAAGCAGAATGTTCTCAACCCTGTAGATTGTGACTCTGTTTCCTCCAATATTTGAAGAAAATATAACAATGAGGATTATGAAATATTCTAATAGCCTTTTCATAGATTTATGGTGGAGGCTGGTGTGAAGAGTTCTTGAAGTATTTAAGAGTATTTCACATGGTGGGTTTTTCATTTTACTGGTAGGGGAGAGAGTAAATACAGTGAATATTTGTGTTCACTTACTGCTTTAAGGTGTTATGGAAAGTATGTCTGAGAAGCGATTTTACACAATCTTAGTTTCTGAATAAACATGTTCTTTGTTTCCATGCAGAAAGGCTGCTTTTCCCTATCCAAGGAACTCTGGCAGAGTCCTAAAAATTATTTTCATCAATGTTTAGAATGCAGGTTCTAGAGAAAATAAATCTTTATATATGTGCAGCTCCACTGTCTTCTGATATGTTTTAAATTTTATTTTTACCTTTTGCTAGTTTACCAGGTTTAGGAAAGAAATGTCTCTGCAGGCATGAGATGCTCTGCAGTATCTTTTAACCACAGAAGCAGGGACTTTGAGAAAAACTCACTGCTGGAACTGTGCCAGGCTGAATCTGGCAGAGCTGCTGCGCAGGCACTGCTGGTAGCATCCCAGGGTCACAATGTCACAATTCTGCTGTCTGCTTCGTCAGTTTTTCACACCCTGACCTTTCCACCCTTCTGTCCCTCAGGCTTTTCATGTAGACAAACCTCTCTTGAAAATCCTCCCCGAAGAATAAAAAGGGGGAAAAAAAAGGAAAAAAAAAAGTGCTGGACACTTGCTAGGCTGGTATAATTGGGGTCTGGGACCCTAACTGAATTAAATGCTTCAGTGTGTCTCCAGTGCTGTCTCTTCTCTGGTACTCCAGTGATGTGGAGCTCTGCAGCCTGGACTCTCCTGGCCACTAAGACCAAGGTGAACCCACCAGATGTGCATGCACCTGGTTTCCTAGTGCCATGACATGACTTTTTTTGGACTTATGTCTTGCTTCTGAGGCAGACAGATGTGCAAGCTTACCTGAGGCTTCTTGCAAAATGATCTAGATAAAAATAGCAAAGGCACTGTTAGACATTTCCCTGACTTCTATTTTCTCACTTATCTCAAATCTCTCTTAGTTGTGGGTCTGCTCCAGCTTTGTGTCTCTCCAATACAGGCCCTTTGTGCATTCTACTACAGCCTTGTGGGAAGGACTGCACCCCAGTGCTGAGTTTGGGGGGCTGCTGTAGGAAGGAGCATCTCAGCAGCCCTTTTCTTCTGGCTGCATGCATGACTCCTGCCTGATTTTGGCAGGAAAGGCTGTGGGTAGGGTGTTGGGCTGTGAATCTTAGATATATGAAGCCTCTTCCCTGGAGAGCCTTGTGTGAGGGTGTGTTGAAGATACATCTCCATCCTTGGCATGTCCTGTGGTGTGTGCTCAGGTCTTGTTTTGCAGCTTGGCTGCTCACCCTATGCTCTGTGTGTGTGGCAGGTAGAATCCCAGCTTGCTTTTGGGTTTCACCCATCCCCATCAAGACTGCCAGCTGGCTGTCAGTGCCCCCCACGTGCCTGCCCTCAGTACATATGTTCTGCTAAGTGTTCCTGGTTCCTTCCACCAGACTTGGTGCAGGAGCCCTGGCACTTGCAGGGGGTGTTAGCCCATTGTGCTGCTGTTGGGTGGCTACTACCAGCTCCCAGTGGGCACATCTGGAAAATGCTAACCTCTTAGTTATGTAACTATTAGCACATGGGCAAATGCATAAATTGAATAAAAATTACCTTTCACCAAGGCACTCATTGCCATTGATGTGTGCAGAGTTTGCTTTGTTTGTATGTGTTTGTTTGTGTTCCACTACACGTTTGCAATTAAAGTAGATACAGCTCTTTGGGGTAGAAACTGATGTAATACAATAGTTAATATATCTTGCTGTTAAACTTGTGCTTCTATATTGATTTTTATTTTTGTTTTTGAAAAACATACAAGCCTCAAGATTCATCTGCTTTTCTCCAACTGTAACAGTTTATTTTTACCTTCCCTGAAAAGTTTATGTTGCCAGTTCACTTGCTTTGGTCTTGGTTGGCTTTTGAGCATTAGAACAGTAGACATAAATAATAACAGCATCTGTGATTCTTGTCAGCTCTGCCCTGTTCCATACACTTCCAGCACATCAGTGGAGCCATGGATCTTGAAGCCACAGGATGGGAAATTGTTTTGTTGATGTGTAAGTATCCATCCTCGCACGCCTGCCTGTGCTGGCGCTGCAGTTTTGCAGGCAGTAACACACAATATGAATCCTTTCACCATTTAACTGGCTGTGAAAACAGAGTGGATGTGCTGAGCAAGAAAGACTAGTTTGTGCACACATGGTTATCAGGGAAAGCAATCAAACTCCCTGTAGGTCCATTTCTCATTAGTTAGCTAAGAACGATGCATTGCTTTCAGTAGACCTGCTGGACTACTGGTATTTTAAGCCATATCTGAGACAAAAAGGAATTTTTTTCTTTTTTTTCCTTCTCTATAGTCTATAATCAGTGATGGTTTCCAAACTGGAAAATAGCCAAAGGGATGTGATGGTGGGTTTGTATAACATGTAGTTTCTGACAGGTTTAGGGTGTTTACTGAAGTGGCTGCTGTCTCTGAAAGAGTTCTAGAGGCTGGGAGCTGTGGGTGTGTGCTCTGGCTGTATTACTGTGCACACAGTCACAGATTTGATTACACCATGTAGGGTCTACCTGTTTGTCAGTGCAGCAAACCACATGGATCTATGTAAAGCAGTGAGCTGTGCTCACAGTAGGGATAGCTGTGCTGCCAAGACTGAGCTGAGGGGAGGTCTAACATAACATAAGGTAAAATGGCAACATTTTCTGTTTCACAGGTAGTTTAGTTGTGTATCTTTGCTTATTTACTCCCTGTTTTGAGTTGTTTGAGTGTTTGAGAAACAGTAGATTTGTGCAATGTGTATATTTATGTAGTACTTGTCCTATAGACCTTATTTTTTTTTAAATTAAGACAATTTCAGCTTCAGGGTCAAGAACTATGCATTTGTTTTATAGTGTTGATGAAGCACTGGCCTCCTGGTGGAGTATATGACTTGTTTGTGGGCAGTGCTCATGAATGCAGAGCCTGAAGATCTATTGCCTCAATCTCGTTTTCACCAAAAGAAGAATGAAATGTCTTGTAGTGACATTTTTTGGTATTGGGACAGGCACCTTGGCAGTGTGTGTGCTGTGTCCAGCTTGCTGCTGTGGGTCAGAGACATGGGCTGCAGAAGGTGTAGGTGCTGGCAAGGGCTTAGAAGTACCAAAGCTTTACCACAGTGGAGGTGCAGGCTGAAGAGGCACAACACAGTTGCCCACTGTCAGAGGAAAGCAAGGGAGCAAGGGCCCTCCCTCTGTTGGGCTGGTTTGCAAGAAGTCTGTTTTCACCTTTACTTCCTCTCCAGAGGTATGATCCAGACTGGTGAGATACAGACTCTGGATATGAGCAGGAAGCCAAGGCTGGTGGTTGTCAGCCTGATGAACCTCTGTGGCTCACTCAGGGTTTTGTATCTAAAGGCAGGGATAAGGCTGGACCTCACCATGCTGCTGCAAAGGGGGTTGTTATCTCTGCTTCAGAGCTGAGGAAATTAGGACACTGAGAGGGAGTCTCAGGGTGACAGTTACAAGCTTGAGATGGTGAGATATGCATTAGATTGGGCTGAGAAATATAGTGGAGGGAAGAAAAAAAAATGCAATTGCTAATTGGGCCAGTGATTATAAGCATATATATATATATATTTATGTGAACTTTCTCTATTAAAATTCAGCTCTGCCATCCCATCTCCTATCTTACATGTGTATGTGTAAAAAATGTTCAGTTTGATTTTAATGGACTGTGTGTTTCTCTGCCTCTTGAGTGCTCTGTTAGCACAGGCTGAATATACATTTCATCAAGCCATCTTTGTCAGAGCAGTGAAGACAGTCTCTAATGTTTCACACAAGTGAAATGTAGTTTTAAAACTTTGCTGTAGTAGAAAAACTGTCTGTGCAGCCCAGTTGTACAGGGAGCAGTTGTGCTGCTGGATCCTGGACAGGATTCAGGTAGGAAACTGTGGGACAGCATAGGACAGGAGAAGGCTTTAGTAGAAATCAAGAGCCCTTTCTTTGTTGCTCTACAGAAAGTGAAAATTTTCTTCACTCTTGTGCCAGATACAGAGGTTATTCTGTTTCCTAAAGAATATCAGTGAATTGTATATCTATCAGTCATTAAATGGTATTGATGCAGGTTCCTAATGACATCTCAATCACAAACTTTCTTTTTAATTGACTTCTGAGAGATCTAATGGAAACATATGCAGGTTATCAGGCTAGGATACTTTACAGTATGTATGGGAGGTGTCAGGCACCAAGACTGGGAGATGGTCTGTGCACCGGGACATACAGAAAATAGAGCCAGGCCTGGCAAAAAAAGAGTCTGGGGTCTGTGAGTGTCTTGTGGTGCTGGTGTGAGGATCAAGTTATTTGTGAGTGATTTTTGACTCTGTACCCTGCCATTTGCCACTTGCTGCAATGTTGGCAGATGGAATATCTTCAGAGGTTTATTTTTTCCTTTGCCAGTGCTTGTATGCCTCATCAATTTCCATGGTTATAGATTTTTGTAATGTGGGCTGTTTTCCCTTATTGAAAATGTTTGTTAGGAAGGAAACACAGTGAACTAATTGTTCTAAGTAACATTTGAGCTACATAAATATTTCAGGGGTTTTCAGTAGCCTTGAAATATTCAAAATTGCACATGAACAAACTTACACATAATCGTGGTTGAATTGTGATATGAGAGGAGGCTGAAAAAGGGAGAACAAAAGGTCCTAGACATTGGACACCTGAGATGTTTCTCATGTTTTGGTATAAATGTATTTTCCCCAAACAAAGTAAACCCTGGAATAAATTTACATGGAATGTGCCAGCATGGAAGTAATGGCAGAGGAGAGAGGGAGGGCCTTCAGACTCACAAAAGCCTTGAAGAAGAGCTGAGTTGCAGAACTCAAGAGCAAGGGTTGGGAAGGACAGCTCGTTCCCTGTTTAGCCATACATGGTACTTCATCTGGGAAACAGGTAAGCTTCCTGTGTTTGAATCTGTTTAGCAAGAACAGGATGAGATGCAGTAAATACTGCCTCTGGTATGTGATAGCAGAGTTCCCAGCCTTGGCTAATGGAGGTGTGATGAAGGGAGCAGAAGTCTGTAGTGATCAGTACAATGGCTCTGTGCCGGAGACCATAAAACAATGGACAGAGAATATCTGGTTTCTGGCCCAAACCATCTTAGTTGTTGACAAGCTAAATCTTTAGAAATATTTGATACTAGTGGGGTTTATTGTCTAAAAACAAGTTAAGGCAGCCATTCAAGTGACAAGTCAGGGGAGTGATTTAGAAATCCTAAGATGTGTTTTTAAAAGGCATTAAGTTTTCTTCTGTACTCTTTACATTCAGCAGTGATGATTCATGATCTGCCTGCAGCCATGCCTCAGACTGGCTCAGGTCTGGGCCATTTGCTGCCCCAGCAGCACCTGGATGTAATATCTGTTGCCACAGTGATGCCTCCCACCGTACCTGGCTGGTGAGAGGGTGCTGTGTTCTGTCAGGGTGCAAATAATGCAAGGGCTGATGTGCAGGTCTGTCTCCCAGATTTACTTCAAGTGTGGTGCTCTGTAACTTGTGGATTTGCACGATCAAGGAAACAAAGCTGTACACACAGTCTTTTTGACTTACCATGGGCTTGCATTTCATGTAAGGTTATATTTCCACTGTACCATTTGGCTTGTTGCTGGAGATGCCCATGCTCACCCCATGGGAATGGGTTTCAATGCACAGGACAGGCTAACTTTGTGCACATGGCACCTCTGGTGCAAAGCACAGCTCAGTGTGTTCCAGTCTGAGCCTTGTCAATGCTATAGGCCCACTCTTCATAGCACTGCAGACTTTTCCTCTCTTTGGCAGGGCAGGGTTCCCCAGAGCTGCTGTGGCAGCTCTTTTCCCATGCTGTTTCCATGACCTTCTCATGCTTTTGTTATGGCCTTGTTCCTGTAGCCGTGACAGTGTGGGCATGGGGGGTGCTCATGAAAAACCCTTTGGTTCTTGCCCTCCATGCCTTATTGTAGACTCTGATCTGTACTAGAGATAACCAAAGTGAGGTGAACAGCACTGCAGGTGACAGTCATTTAAATACTTGATATGTGTAACGTATATACAGTAACGTATATGCACAGGAACTTAAGTCACTGGGCAACACTTGCACCCATTTAGCATGCACTAATTACTGCCATCATAGTCAGCCATCGTCTTCATCCTAACTTGGGAAATGCTCCCAGAGGAGGAACCTTTGCTTGGACCTGTCATTGCGTGTCCAGGCTGGCCATGAGATTTCCATCCCTTTTAATCTCTTTAAATGCTCTAATGCTTTTAATGTTCTTTAAACAAAAAGGTAAGCAACATATTGTAAGCAGGATGAAGTCTTCGACTTGTGCTGAGGGTTAGAAGAGTATGTCGGTCTCAGGACAGCTCTGTGCCATTCCCAGCTTGATGACTGCTGCCCAGCATGGTCCCATAGTAGTTACCTTACTGCTGCTGTGTCTGCTTCCACTGAAATATTTTATGGGCAATATATAGGATGAAGCATGGTCCTCCTCATATTACGGGGCACATTCTCCCTTTAGTGAGTGCTGTCACCTGTGGAAGGTAACAAACCATATCCAGGTACAAACCATATCCTGTGGTTGCTTACAAGCGAGGGATTGTTCTTGGATTACTCTGTTCTGGGCAATTGGGAACAAGAAGTTTTTGCAGCATCAGTCATGGCAAATCCTTGTTTTTCAACAACAGAGGGTCTTGTTTCCTCTGTATTTTTCATTGAATGAGTTACAAGGTATCACCAGATATTCTTCAGTATAACCATGAAGGTACCATTAGATATTCTACAGTATAACCATAAACCAGTTGAAACATGTACCTAATCTAACTCTCCACTATTTTCCTTAACCTAAATGCATTTTCTTAAGTGATTCTGGCAGCTTACACAAGCAGCAGAAAATAGTAGACTGTCAAGTCTTGATATTTATCAACATACTTTGTAGGCTGCTGATGACTTAGTTCCCCTTACACCCCTTTCTGTGGTCCCTGCTGTGCAGGGCTGGTTTGTGCTGCGTGGCCAGGATTGCTTTCAGACACAGCAAACTGCTCACTAGAGGAGCAGAAGGGCAACCACACTGTTTGCAGAAAAGGTGTTCACCCTGAGACTGTTGGGAAACAGCTGTTGCTGCTTAAGGTCAACCCTGTTTTAATCCAAATTAATTTGTATGCACAGACAAGCAATAAGAATTTTCCTCATTGAATTTTGCTTACCTTATAATTAAGCTTATATTGGACTCAGGGATGGTTGAGCAACGTCCTGGTCTCCATTAACTGCTAAATCACTGCAGTACATGGATCCTCCATTGCAGCCTCTAAGAATGTCATGTTTATACCATAATCCTTTGTGTTGACATGTCACACACGTGTTGCAACTCCTCTGAGTTTCAGTGTTAATTGAAATACCAGTACTAATTGTGGAAAGTTAGTCATGCATATTAAGCTGAAAGAGGAAGCTTTTTGGACCAGCTGTTTCATAACTGCTTGTGTTTTTTAAGTGTTTAACTCTGACACAGGGGTGCTCTGATTCTCTGAGGTGCTGGGATCCTTGTTTGCACTGGGGTCCAAGTGCCAGAAAGTGCTCTGGAAAGGAACTGCAGGTGGGAGCAGTACTGTGGCTGAGCAGGTGCTTGGGTGCCTTGGAGAGGTGCCAGGGAACTGGCAGTTACTTTAAAAGAATTAGGGGCACTCTTGGGAACCAAGCACCCTGAATTCCTCTCTTTCACCGGGGCAAGGTAATGTGAGAAGCAGAGGGGTCATGGTGCCTTCACTCTTTCAGTAGATGAGAGCAAGGGACATACTTTTGGGAAAGGGCACTCTGGAGCAGAGTCAGTCTCTGCAACACTTGCCATGTGCCATCAAGCTGTGTTTTTCCACTTGCTGGGAAAAGCTTGTAGCTTTCAGCAGAAAGACCAGGCAAGGCTCAGGGTTTATTTGTGCAGTTTCCTTAGAGACTGAAAGAAATACAACTATGTGGAATAAATTTGTAAACCAGGACATTTAAAAGTGAATCAGTTAAAAGGAGTTCTTGACATTGTTTCTAAATCCAAGGATAGCCAAGAAAACAAACAAATTTTCAGATGTCAGCAGTCCTCTAAAAGGTTAAAATGAAAGAGATCACTTCCAGCTCAAAGCAGCTGCTCTTGGGGTACAGATACCTTGCTCACTTTTTGAGGAAAGTCTTGGCTTTCCAAGCGTATGTGTTCAGTGCTCCCCAGTTCGTAGACCATCATGATACCTTCTCAAAGTGGCTCCTCCAAACAGTGTCATTTCCAGACTACGGAGGTTAGAAAGAGCTTTTTCTCTGTGCTGGAGCACAAACCAAGCAGAGGGATGATTTCTGCAGATGAGTGTTGTGCCTGCTGGAGCTGTTGCAGCATCTGTTGTGTGCAAAAGAAACTGTTCATAGATGGGGAGATTTCCTGCAGTCTGTCACCCTGCCCTATCCATTCTGACTTTTTTCCAGGCATTTCCTTTAATTAAAATTGAGACTCAGTTTCTGTGGTAGTGTTTTTCTGGACAGAATGGATAACTTCCCCAAATCTGTTATTTTTGAGCCATTTTTAGAGATTTACTAGAAGAAGAATGCATGGATATACAGAAATGATGGTGGCACTTGCATAACCCCAATATTCAATAGATTTTTCCGTAGTGTTTTATGGAGAATTTTAGAAGTTTCTCCAGAATGTATTACACGCTGCGCTTCATAGGCCACCTGTTACAGATGACATTTTGTGGTCTCTTTGTGTACACATTGGACAATGGTTACGGAAAAGGTATGATAAAATATTTTTGCTTTATATAAAGATTTTTTTGCTAATTTTGCCAATATAAAAATGTTAAATTTTTATATTGCTTCAGTGATACTCCTGTGCTTTATTTGTATTTTAGTTTGGTGCATACGTACAAATTAAATAAATCATGTTGGTGAAAGATAAATGATGCATGTTGAGGTATGGGGAGATTTAAGAGTGGCATGTGGTTGGAGCTTCCTTAAGAGCCTGAAAATGTCACCGTGTTGTGTTGCATTTGTTCTGTAAATACCTAAAGGCAAATATTTCGCTGGCTCAAGCAGCAGAGAGATACTGTCTGTATCTCACCTCTGTTTTGTACTGTTTGTATCTCATCTCTGCCATAGCTGAAATCTCATGTTGCTGGGCTTTTTGTAGCTATGGTTTGCTGCTATGAAATACTGGCTGCCTTCACAAGGCAGAGCAAGCAGGACACTCATGGGGAGCTCAGGCAGAGTGCTCCATTAGCACTGTTTGGGGTTCATGTGGTGTCCTCCTTGCCATAGGAAAGAGGAGGGTGGTGGCTGGACTGGAGTGACAGGATGTGGGGTGGTGGGCTTATGAGAGATGTAAGAGAGTAGGTTTGTAGAGGGGACGATATTCATGGCTGCTGAGGAAGGGCCAGTAGGTACTTGTCTGAGTCCCAGGGGTGACTCTTGATTTGCAGAGGGTCAGTTCAGAACCTAGGATAACATCCGAAAAGCGTCTTTGAAGACTGCCATTTACTGCATTTGGAAGGTAAAACTTCTGTGAAAGGGAAGAGTGGGAGGGTGGGGGGTTTGGGGTTTCAGTTTGACCGTTTGCTGGAGGTTTCCTGTGTAAACACTGCCCAGCCTCAGAGTGCCTCCATCTGTGCCTTTAGGTGGGGATAGAGTTTCTACTCCTTTCAGGTTGCTGCCAGGGTAGATGAGCTAATCTTTGTACAATGTTAAGATAGTGGCCACACCAAAACAAACTGAAATAGCTAAGCTCCACCTTTGCCTTGGGAAGTGTTCAGATGAAGTGACCTTCTGCCCTGGGCAAGCTGAGATGGGGTTCATAAGAGGCAGGAGCTGCTGTCATTCCACTTTATGCAGTGCACATGGTAAAACTTGGTAATTCAGCATCCAGTCCTTTTCACTAAATCCAATTTTTACGATTGCTGGAGAAGACCAAGAGGCAAACATGTGCTGATGCACTTGCATGTGCAGTGGCACAACACACATGCAGTATAGGGTGTTGCTGAGCTGTAGTGTAGCCACAGGCTTCCTATTGCAGTTTGCTTGTATCCACTCCTCTTCTGAGCTGTACTGGTTTCCTGCACTGGGGGTGAAGTGGAGCGTAGCTGCTTCTGGATGCCTCCAGCTGTGTGCTTTTGTGTATCAGCTCTCACTGAGTTCTGATCATGATTTAGGACTCATGTAATAGGAATTAAGAGAGTCGAGGCCATTCATCTACTTTGGCTGTGGGCAGAGAACAAAAAGGGTGTTTATACAGTGAAATGTCACTGAATGTTCTACGTTACTGTTTTATTTTAGGTTTACAGAGCTGAAAGCACAAAAATAACATAAATGGGAATCATAACATACGTCAGCACATGTCTAACCCCATTTAGCCTTCTTTCTTTGTGGTTCATCTGTGGTTTAGGGAAAATTCTCCTATCTCTCTGCCCTTGTTTGAGGAAGAAGATAGGCACTACTTTGTGGTTCTATTGTATTGCTGTAGGTGGATGAGTAGCTCTGCATTTTTATTGTCACCTGACAAGCTGGTATATATTTAGATTAGGAGAGAAAGTACGCAGTTCTGAAAGCTGCATTTTCACTTGTGCAGAGACCAAACTGTATGTGCTGAGTTATCAAAATAAGATTTTAATTGTTTGCTCTTATTTTTCGTGTGACTTATTTGAGTTATAGTCCTGCTATGTAAAACACCCAAAGGAGAGGTCTTTCAAAACCTTGGGAGACTTCCTCTGTACCAGCCACCACGACAGATCTCTTTGGAGAAAGAGAAAATCCTGTCCCTTTGGTGTTACCATCTCAGCCTCAGCTGGACATGGGCATTATCTTGTGGATGGCAAACATCATCTGTATTATTGAAACACGATCCATAAACCTGTGGTTTTGTTTTCAGCTGAACTGTTACTCTTGAGAATAGTGTTGAAAGCTCAAGCTGGTACAGGAGGGAACATGATTATCCACTTCTATCCACTCAGCAACCTGAGCAATTAAACAGAAAAGCCTTTGTTCTCTGGTGACTTGATTCTTAAGAGGCCTTTTTAATTTTAGTCCCTAGTTTCAGGAAGAAATAATAGGAATTTGTCATTGACAAGAAGGCTGTATGTGGAGGATCCACTCCATAATTCATGGGTTGAGGAGTGTAGGTGTCAAAAGGAGGGTGTGTGATAGATATGAGAGATTTCAGTTCAATTAAATTATTGGCCTTAAAGGTAGCTTTTTTTTTCCTTCATATTTTCTTGACCATACTTCTTGCTAATTCATCCAGATATGTGATATTTCTCGATTTTCTTAAGTAAAAGTGTGGTGTATTATTGATTATTTCTGTACCACTTACTCCCCTTCCAATACAGGTGAGGACTTGCACAATAATACCAGAGCAGTGCTTACTGATTTATCTTCTTTCTGCCACTTCCACACCATGCATTCTTGTATGGAGAAGTTTTGCTGGTTTTTATCAGTCCTCTTTCAATGTATTTTGGGAGTTTTGCTTGTTGTGTGGTAAGACATATTGCTGGTGCTGTGTTGAGAAAGGGGCCTTCTCCCTCTGCTGTGTGTCATGAATAGGAGCAAATCTGACATGGGCTGCTGGGGTTCTGAATGTAAATGTGGATTATTGGCTTCCTCATTGCTGGAAGATTGTGGCAGACTCAGCCCTACCAAAGGGGACTGCTGGGTCCGCCATGTCTCCCCAAGCTGGAGAGGTCACCTCCTCACAGTCAGCCACTGCCTCCCAGCTTTTTTCCTTGGCAGAGAAAATTAACTGTCTGACGCTGCCTGAAGTGAATTAATTAGCACTCATTCTTCTTGCAGCCAAGGTGAATGTGGTATGACCTTGATAGAGCTTTGCCAATAGCTGAGCCACAGCAATGAACTTAGGATTGGTGATTGCACAGCAAAATTCACCTCCAGCAGTGGAAGTGCAGCCTTTATTTTAGCATTTCTTGTTCTGGTGTTTCTTTCTTGCAATGTGTGTTTGTGTGCTGATGCAGGAAGTTGCTCTGTGTGTCCCAACTCCATCTATCTGGGAGCTGCAGGGGGCACAACAGAATCTAGTGTTGGGACTGAGCTCTGTTTCAGGAGCCTCTGAGTAAGGCAGGAATAAGCAAATACATGTTAGCTGTAGAGTAATCTGTTTTCAGTGGAGCTTCCTCATACAGCTTACAAAAGCTGGGAAGTTTTAAAAAACAAACTTTTTAAAAAAATGAGCTCACTCATACAAAGCAGGAGCATTTGGTGCAACTGTGTCTGTGTGTATGTCTGTGGGAAGTGAGTCATATTCTTACAAAATCATCAGTGGAAGAGTTTGTGACTTTTATGGCCGTTCCCATTTTGGGCTAAGTTGGATCTCTTCCTCTCTCCAGGCTTTTCTCAGGCATCAGGAATGTCTTCTGAACCTGCTTCATCTGCCTCCCAGCAGTCTCCCACCTCTCCACCCTCACCCAGTTCTCTCCATCTGCCTGAAAACCACAGGGTGAGAGATCGCTCCCCATCACCCATGAGAGGGTACCTCATCCCCAGTCCTCTGCCCACCCGACGGACCAGGACGTTTTCAGCGTGAGTATTGGGAAACCTGCAGTTCAGAGACACAACCAAGTCATTGCCTTTGGACAGAATGTTCATTCCCATGCTGAGATGAAGGGAGTCAGGGGGATGGTTGTATCTGGAAGGAGCAGCTTTCCAGTACCTGAAGGGGGCCTACCAGAAAGCTGGAGTAGGATTTTTTGCACAGGTGTGCAAAAAGCAAGAGGACAAGGGCCAATGGTTTAAATCTTGAAGAGGGGAGATATAGATTAGATATTAGGAGAAAATTACTTATTTTGAGAGTGATGAGACAGTGGAACAGGTTGCCCAGCAAAGTTGTGGATGTCCTGGAAGTGCTCAAGGTCAGGTTGGATGGGGCTTTGAGAAACCAGGTCTAGTGGTAGGTGTCCTTGTCCTTGTCATCTAGTTCCAAATTTAAGGTCCCTTTCAACCCTTGCCATGATTCTGTATTAAAAATGAAGAAAAAAAAAAAGAACAGCAGCAGAAAAATTTCTATTAGTTAGTTCCATAAGCCTTCAAATGCCTTAAACTTTGTAAAGGAAATAGATTGCTAGAAGGAACATAATTTATTTGATAATTGGGATTGCTGTATTAATTTGACCTGAAAACTAAAATAGCTCTAAATTTTTGTTACTTTTTTTTAGTATTCTCTTTAAACAAGAGAAACTCTAGATGACCTCTGGCCTCACAGTTGTATGGGAAAGATGAATGGGACAAGCAGTGCTTTATTATTCAGTGACATCATTTAATTTTGGTTCATTGCAAGTGTTGGGCATTATCCCCCACAGTGCTTTATCTCTTTGAAAGATGCAGTTGAACTTTGATGGCTTACTTAGGGCAGTGAGTGTTTTCCTGTGTAACCAGCAGCTTTTTAGAGCTGGAAACTAAGGGATTTAATGAAGATTTCTTCTTTCTTTAACAAATTCAGCTGTATTTCTTTAATGTTAGTTTGACTTAAAGTGCAAAGCTTTTATCACATTTTTAGTGATTTTACTTAGACCAGTAAATTTTAAACATTTGGGAAAATTATTTCAAAATTGCCATGACACATAACCAAATGGCAACAAAATCACAGAGTTTGAAGAATCACACTAAAGTCCTCTTATAACAAAGAAGCAACCTACTGGGTAGTCGTGGCATGAGAAGCTGCTGATCTAGTAATGTGTCTGTGTTAACCACATGAAGATGTCTACAACAGTTACTTTGGGTCCCTGGAGATTCATCTCAGCATATTTGATGAGGAAAATAATTCACTCAGTTTTCAGGATGGGTAATAGTTCATGCAAGTCACTTTTCTTAATGGCAGTAAGTCACCTTATAGGTTTGTCTTCAAATCTGTCTCATTTTAAAATACAGGTCCCATGATAGTGGAGGAGGAAATCAGTCTTGAGCTTTGGTGTTATGCATTCCAGTTAGGCTTTTTAGCCTGCTGGAGTCATTTGGAGGTGAAATACTGACTTCACCGGATCCTAGTCTGGCAGGATATAGACAGATATTAAAGGTCTTTTCCAATCTAAATGATTCTATGGCTTCATGCAGAAGGGTGTACACAAATGTCTGTGTTCACTGCATTTTTTCAATACTACATGTATGCACAGTGTTAAGTTTGTGAAAGCACATACAACACCTAGGTCCTGAACTCATGAACGTTACAAAATGCCATATGTTTAGTATAGTGTCTAAAAGAAAATTTGTCAGGGCGATACAGCAGATGGATTCAAGATGGCAACTGTTGGATTTATAATGCTAGCAAACATCATTATCTCCTTTAAAAAGGTTACAGGAAAACCATGTGCAGTGTAACAAACAGAGTATTGGAGGAGTTGTTACAGAGGAGTATAGTCACTGGGAACGAGTATTTGGACTATAACCCTAATCTGCTTACTGTGCTGTGGCTGACACACCTGGAAGCTGTTGTGTCTCCGCTCAGCAATGACCACTCTTGTGCTTTCTGTCACAGAACTGTGAGAGCATCGGAGGGTCCCATCTACAAAGGAGTCTGCAAATGCTTCTGTCGCTCCAAAGGCCATGGCTTCATTACCCCTGCAGATGGAGGGCCTGACATCTTCGTACACATCTCTGAGTGAGTCATCTAGGTGGCTGAAGAAGGCTGGAGATTTGGTTTGCCTTAATTACTGAATGTTTTCTGACTTTTCAGATAGAATAATGTTTTATAATTTGTGACAACCTCTGCAGAGAGGAGTTCTGCAGATGTTACTTGCAGTGCAGATTAGGCTATTTTTTTCCTGTAATACTATAAATCTATTGAGTTAAAAACTAGAAGATGATCCTGTCAAATCTCTTAGACTAAGATGCACAGTTTCACCCAGAGACTTGCATTTGCCTGAAGCAGATAACTATGGTGTATTTAATTTAAAGATTTATGACGCTGAAAATTCACTACTTTTACTTTGCACTGCCTATACTATCATTAGCTAAAGTTTATTTACCTTTATTGTTAAGAAAACTCATACTCTATTTCGTCCTTGAATTTGCCTAGCTTTCTTTTCAAGCAGTTTATAGCTAAAGCTTTCTCTGTTAAAGTGTTCATTACTACCTCCACTTTTTTGCCTTGAGCACACTGGGAACCATCGCTTCTCAACGTGCCTTTGTGTCAATTGAAGAGATGAAGCTTTTCCAGTCTCTCACTGAAAACTTTTTCTCCAGTCTAAATCAGCATTTCCAGTCTCTTTTAAATGTGCTGTAGAGTTAAATGTCATTTTTAAACATTACACTGTACACATACTTTCAATATATGGAGATAAAATTTCCTCCAGGCTCTTTCTCCTTCTCTCTGTACATCCCATAATCGCATTAGCCCTCTCATCCCTAGTCTTTTGCTGAGTTGTTTATCTGCTCTGACCTCAGCATCCTTTGCAGAGTCAGTTAGTTTGGTGCAGTCCCAGACAGAGCCTGACATCCCCAACAGCAGTGTTTGCATTCCTCGTTCCTAGATGTATGACTTCATATTTGATGGCACTGCAGCACATCTTACTTGAACAGGCCCTGCCTGCCAGAGGGTCCAGATTATGCTCATTTACTGCACTGTCTTCTTTATTTATCCCTTGACTAATCTGTAAGGGTGTGTATTCAAATTGCTCAATATTTATTCTTCAATAACATCTTTTAAATCTATCACCAGTTTTCAGTATACATACTGTTTGTGTTGTTGAAGCAGTATAATCTTTAATTGCTTGGAGTGGTTATTCAGTGGTAAGTCAACAAAAGTCTTAGCAAAGGTACTCACATTGCTATAGCTATCTTTCCTGCTTGTGTGTATAGCACGTGTCCTTGGAGAAGGAGCATGTTGACCTTCTTGAACTTTTCTGAAGTCTTACTGCACAATGGGCATTAGTTTGCCAATGCTTTTTAGAACTTTTAAGTGGAAATGGGTTGAGTGATCTGGTTTAAGTGTTCAAACCAAGGAAATGTTATTTATATCTTCTCTTTCTTTCATCACATGCAAATGCACATTTTCTCCTTATTTCCTTAATAACTTAAAAATAGGATTTTTTTTGTCATTATATCAGTTTTAAAATTTTACTGTGAACATCTAGGCTGACCTCTGCGTTTACTGATCAAAGGTCTAGTTGCAAGACTGAAGTGTGTGCTTTATGCCACTTCTCTAGGCTCAATTCTGTTCCTTCAAAGCCAACAGAATTTTTTTTTCTGTTGAACTAGGACTGGTTCACTTTGTTTCTAATGCAGATATTGTCTCAGTAAAAAATAGCTGATGTTTCTGCCTCAACCTCTGAGTAAAAAGTGCTATTATTGAAGTACTAAAGGTTTCAGCACATTGTGTTCATTAATTACTCTAAGTGTATTTGAATTGTTGGAAATGGCTTTTAGTGATAGAGTGTGGTGGTATCACTGTCTTAACTCTGATGCAAGGTAGCACTGGAAAGGCAAATTAATAATGCCTTTCATTTCAGTTTGTTTTACAGTGAATTAGAAACATTGTTCTTTATTAATGGGAGTTGCTTATTACAGCAGCATTCTGTAACCATCACTGTTACTGGCATTGGAGGGGACTCCAAGGACTCTGGTTTGCCTAATGAGTTTTCAGATTCTGGTTATGTTTACCACATGATTTTTTTTTTCTACCAGTTTTACCCAGCTAAACGTGAATGTGAGAGGCACATCAATCTGTTCACTGTCCCAGTGCAGTTTAGGCATCTACTTGTGAAATGAAAAAGGATTGTTTCTTCTGAATCAGTTCTTCCTGACAGCTAGTTTTTCAGGAATGTGGGCAAAATGGTACAGCAGTTTGGATTCAGCAAGATAGACTGTTCCTCTGTGTTCATCACTGAGATGTGATGGCTAGTGAAGGATTTGATCATTGGGACCAGCTTGTGCAGATTAATATGTTTCTAAACATAAAAAAAATCAATTTGAGGAATTAAACTTTTTTCTTCCCTAAGCTTTGGGGAACTGTAAGGCTACACATCAATAAAAATGTCTTCCATAAAATGGGATGTCTGTATCCTATAATTTTCTTTCTATTAACTGATTAGGTAAAAATCTACCAAACTGGACAATTAACCACAGCAGCCTGGAGTTCTCTGGAAATGCTGACACCATTTACGTGGTAGCATTTCCTTTTAGAGCCATCCTTCTGCAGCAGATAGAGGCATGGTGATTGCTCTGGTGGCAGTCGCCACAGGTGGCAGTAGCTTCCTGGAAGTGCTTACAGAACCTTCTTGGGACTGTCTGCAGGTAAAGTGTCTGCAGCTGAAACCCTGTGCCACAACTACTGCACTTGAGATGAACAGATTAGAGCCAGCTCATGCACACTGACTTGAGCAGCTGTTCCAGCCTGCAGACTGGTGGCCTGGTGCAGCAAGAAACCTGCTGCACCCCTACCAGCCAGCCATGGCCTCTCTGCTGCTTTCTGCACAGTGAGTCCTGCTTTCTTGTGTTTAGTGGAAACACTTCTCCAGTTGGTATAAACAATTGTGCCAGGAAAATGTTATGGCTGTTGAGTTTGGCGAGATGTTGTTTTTCTCCATTTAATACTTTACCTTTCTCCAGAACAGAAAATAAAATGTTCTTGCTAGGAGTAAGTGTACCTTAGCTGACAAGTGTTGGGATGGAGGAGTTGCTGAGATGGTAATTTGAGATAATGTCTCTGAAAAGCTGGAAGAAAAGGCAAACTCATTTGCCTCAAGTGAAATTTTAAAAAAGTCTTTAATTATGTTTTTAGTAGTGATAGGTACTGTTCATGCTTTTGTTTCCACCAGCTTCTATCATGATCCACTGTCACCAAATTGATGGTGTTATTGTAGCATCAGTGCTGAGAACTGTATCCTATGTGATATCTTACCTCCTCTGTTGTTTTTTTTGTGGTGGGAGTAAGTCACCTCTCACAGATATGAGCCAGTTTGGTTACTGAAACTGAACAGCTGTGGTGTTTTTGGTGTCACTCTTGCCACTCTTCCTGTAAATGCAGCACATTTCCAGAGAGCAGACCAGCAATCCTTGCAGTGTTGGCTGTTGTGGTCCCCACCTTGTGCTGGTGCTGGGGCTGGCTGCCTGTTCATATCAGCTTGTCTTCCAAAGACGGGTTCCAAGGGCATGGAACAAGGGGAGTGGGAGGAGGTGGAATGTGGGTACCTTAGTCACAGGCCAGATGATGTGCTTTAGAGCACTGCATAAGAATCCCACTCTTCTATTTTCCCAGCATGTTCTGGGCCTTTGCATTTGACTGGGATTTGGCCTGAAGCCTGCATACCTGCAAGGGCAAAGCAAGGAGGTAGTTCACCAGAGAGCAGTGACCAATGAATGACCACACTCTTGTTTTTTTAAAGATTTTATTTTGCAAAAGCATCTGGTTTAATGGAGCAGAAAGAAACGTGCAGTGCTTGTGGGTTTTCTGCTGTTTGTTAGTGCTTATCTCTGAAGAGGAAAATGCTGCATTGCAGAGTGGACTTCAGGCTGGATTCCTGACCCCATGCTTAGTGATGTCTTTGGAGGACTGACTTTGTACTTCCCATGGGACATTGATACACAGTACCCTTGGGTCCCTGTAGAGATTCTGCATTTACTGCACTTTGTTTGTGTATTGTTATGATGCCAGGAGAGTGTGCATATAATGCCTCTAGCGCAGGAGTACTGAAGAGCACAGAAAATATCTTTCAGTGGTCTCCCAAGTGATGATACAGTCCCATTCTGCTGTTGCATCTCAGTTTCTGGCTACACTGGAGATCTACAGTCAGCCACATCTTCCTGCAGGGAGAAACCCAGCTGCCTCTCTGCTGCATTGAGGAGAGAGCTACCTTGGAAATTTTCATGTCCGTTGAGAGATCATCTTTTCATGCTCCTTTCTTTTCTCTGGTTATCTGCCAGATCACCATGTTTAATGCAAACCATTAATGCCACATCTCTCCTTCAGGCTCTTCTGTGATGCTGTTCACCTGGTGAGGTATAGCAATACGGGTTGGAAGTTAACTGATAATTAAACTGAGAGCTGAATCTGTGCTGAGAGAATGAATCTTTCTGATTTCTCTGCTTTTTCTGTGAATTAGCAGCAAAACAGTTTCTGCTGGCTGCAGCCGACTGCTTTGGGGTTGTTGGGGTATCTGAGCTTTCCAATTTCCTTCAAAATATTTAAGGCACTTGATGGCCTAATTGCTTTGGTATGTACTCTTCCGTTCCTGACATGCTCCCTTTCTAGTGCCTTGTTGCATCTGTTGAAGTTTCTGAAGTAGATTAACTGTGGTGGGGAGGAGAGGCAGCAGAATACCAGATCTTACTAAAGAAAAATCTGGAAATGAATAGGA
This sequence comes from Florisuga fusca, assembly GCA_038090715.1. NCBI lineage: Eukaryota > Metazoa > Chordata > Aves > Apodiformes > Trochilidae > Florisuga > Florisuga fusca. The sequence continues at coordinate 156,332 of JAAWXA010000080.1, forward strand.
CGTGGATAGCCTTTCCCTAAGTGTTCCCCACATTCCCTGGTTGGCTTAGAAATCTCAGATGACACTGATCTGGGAAGGAGAATCAGCTTGCTGATTCCCAGAACCTTCCCAGAATCTTCTCTTATATTATATACTCTGTAACACTCTGCCTGCAAATCAGGCAGTGGAGTCTATGGCCACCTGAAGATGGAGGGAAGTTCAAACTATTTACAGGATGCTTGCAGGCAAAGGAATCTCCTGTCCCTCTGATTGAGTCCACATAGGCATCTCTGCTCCTGCTTTGTCTCTCAACCAGCTTGATAAGGTCATTGCTGGTTTACTGGTGAATGTTGGGTCTGGCAGCTTACCCCAGGACTGCATGAGAGGGTATTCAGGATTAGTAATTCATAATAGTTCATGACTCTGTCATAATCTGCTGTTTAATAAAAATACATGCTTCCTGGGAGGTGTTTTGAGGTGTTAAATCAGCTTTAGGAAGGCCACAAGATAGCCACTTCCCACGGATAAACAGGCTAGATTATGTGGTGTGATCTGTGGCACCCTTACTGACCAGCAAGGCTCTGAATTCACTGAAAACTCTTGATTGAAAATGTTTCTATGTGAGTTACTCTTTGTCCCAAGAGGTTTAACTAGAGCCCTGAAATATGAATAACAGCTGTGAGAAAGAACTAGAACATTCCTTATTTAGGTAATTTCCTAATAACCTCCCACTTCCCTAAAAATAGTGCAGGATAAAAATGATCCACCATACCAGACAGGCGCTGAACTGGGAAATGAGAGTTGCTGGATAATTTAAAACTCACTCTGTTGTGTCTTACTCTGACACTAGCACCAGGAAGGCATTTCCTATTCTAGTTTAATTTATTGAAGTGTCTCAAAGATGCTGGTTACATAGATCCACATTATTTTGAATAGAGCATTCATACCAATATCTTAAATAGCAGGGAAAATCTGTTTTCCTCTAGATCAACATTTATCATACAGCTACGTTAAAAGTAAAAAATACAGATCTAAAAATATTTAATCAATAGATGGCATCAAAAAAGTCCATGTTTAACTTCCCCTACCAAATTTTCCAAGTAATTTATGATTTATATAGAGTGACTGTTGCAGGCTGAATCTTTTCCAAGATTTGTTTCCTTTCTCTTGTCATCTCCAGTTCATTTCCCTCCCAGTGCTTAAGGCAATTGCTTCCAAACAGAGGATCTTCTCCTGCAGCTTTGTGTAAGGCTCTCCCTCCAATGCAACAAGATCTCATCACCTTTCAAGTGCCATTATTTTGTTCTTTCTTTATACTCCCAGTAGTACTGCACAATCAGAATGTTGTTTGTTCCTGCTTCTAAGCATCACATAGCAATAACAATGCTGGTGTAAGTCTACATCTGTCCCAGAAACAGCATCTGGTGGACAAATGCTGCGCTGTGAGCAGTGTTCAAACAGGTTTGCTCAGTCTGCAAACTAAAAGCTTTGTCATCTTGCTTTTCATGTGCACTGGGGGCAATGAATTAAAAATCTCATATTCAGTAGACGCCAAGAGTAATGGGTTATCAGAAAGCTGCAGGAAAGAAAAGAATATCTGATCTGTGGGAGACAACTTTGAAGGCAAAAGTAAAAGTTAACTTTGAACACTTTGTGTGGCTGTAACATTTTTACACACCTGTACAAAATACAGGCCTGATCTTAATGAGAGAAGTTCACCTCAACAAGCAAGAAATAAATAAGACAAACAAGGGGATGAGCAGAAGCCATGGGGTTGAACAAGGTTTTATCACAAGGCTCTGTCTCTTGTAGTGTCAGTTTGGATAAGGAAAAAAATCCAATATAGGATGTGATGCTATGAGCATAGTGCTCAGTCCTGTGCTTTCTAGAGTAGAAAAGTGTATCTTTCTGGGTAATTCTCAGGGCTGTCCAGATATTGGGGCTAATATGATCTGTTTAGAAGAAGGAACAGGAGTAATCAACCTCGTGGTTCAAGCACAAGAAATTTGGGTCAATAAATGTTTTTTATTTGGTTAGTTTTTTCCTATGAAGACCAGGGGCTGTAGGCAGTACCTGAAGTAGTTAGTAAGTGCTGAGGGATGCAGTGGCTTTCAGTGGCGGCTCAGTGTGTCCTCCAATCTGAGCTAGTGCCTTCTCCTCTTTAACTGCAGCCTGTCATACGTTAGGCATACTGTTTCTGTGTGCATACTGATTCACTTGTTCTTTATTTCTTGGAAAACCAGGACCACTATGGTTACCAGCAGACCTACAACTCTTTCTTACAAGAACCCATTCCGATATATATTCATATTTTAATTTTAAAGCAAACTAACATCAACAAACCATCCATCTTTTTCAGCATTCAAACTGTGCTTCTTCCTCACTTGAATTTGAAGATTTAAGCAATATGCAATTTTTCAGTTTTTCAGGAGCTTAAAACACTGTGCATAGGCACGTCTTTGGTGTTTCAGGAATCCACTTTCCTTCTACATTAACCATACCTATTGATATCTTTAGCAAAAGTGGAGGTTCTGAGCTCACCACTAGCTCTGTGTGTTCAACCTCTGTGCAGGAACCAAGGGCAATATCTGGGGCTGTAGGGTCGGGGGCTGCAATGTCGAGAGACAATGAAGCTTTAGTCCCAGCCCCATGTCACTGCTCTGCCTGTGCTCCCAGAATCACTGTCCACAGCTAGCCCTGGTGCCTGAGGCCGCATGGAAAAAAGTTTGTTCCATGGGCTCAGCTGTACTTGAGTCATTGTAGCTTTCCACTTTGAAGTTACTGTTGATTACATCTGAGAAATGTTTCTGTTCACTGTGTTTTGCTGGTCCTATGTTCCTTCATACAGATACAATGCCTGTGCCTTGCTCAGGTGGGGCTAACATCCTGTATGGACTGGGCTCCGAGTTACTGCTCATAGCAATGTGGTTTTAACTCAAGAGCAATAATTGGCAACAAGGAGTCATTCAAGAAATTCAAGCGGGAAAGACATTTTTTCACATGGCATTCCTATTTTCACTTGTTTTGACCCTGTTCTGCATCTGTTTTGAGGGTTCATGTCCAGTTGTCAGACTCTGAGACAGTACAAGTAGCATTTTCTCATCCTTGCTTGAAATCCTGTGTTTCAAAGTCAGGGTAAACTGCAGAGAATGTGGTATCAAATTCCTTTGTCAGACAAAAAGTTCAACTAACCCCTGCTTCTGAAAGGATGGGAAGTATTGGGTATGCAACCCTCAAAACTGAAGAAATCTTAGACCTGGTAGAAATGAGGGAGGTGGTGTATAACTAAGGGGACAGCAACAGCAGGAGTACAGATGTGGGAAGTTGGACATAGTATGTCCAGTGTGATACAGGGCTGAGCTGATGGGTTGGCCTGGAGACTTTGGAGGTAAATAAAGGTCACTGGATCAGCCTGTGTGGGAAAAAAAGGGCTGACAGGTCTCATGAAGGAGGCCTTATCTTGACTTTTCTGTATATATTTTTTATGCCTTCAATTTACTGTCATTTTCCCAGGCACTGCTCTGAAGAGTTCATCTTAGGCCATGCCCTCTTGCATCTAATTCCTCCAGTCAGAGACAGCTCTGGATAGAGGTTTAGCCCAGGGAAATGAAGTCTGAAGGATGTGTGTTTCAAGCCACAGGCCCTGGGAATGCCCTTAACTTCTCGAAGCAGGTTTTAGATCCATATTTAGATATAGGAGCTTTTTCAGTACCGTGTTAAGACAATCAGTTAGCAAACAATGACTTTTCTTCTGAATTTCCCATGAGAGAAGTTGTAATCTATGGGTCAGTTTTATCTTCCCCAGTACATGCCTCCTTAACCCATCTCCTCCCTGCAAAAAGACCACTTACACCAAGCCACAGCCTGGTGCACCAGTTCCTGAGCAGCAGTGGCCATGCACGGGTCCGGGGGCAGCTGAAGCTGAGGCAGTGCTTAGAGGGAGAAGGGTGGGGGAGCAGCAGTGCAGGAGAGTGGCAGTAAGTGACAGTGTGTTTACCTCCTATCAGTCCTGCCAGACTTTCCTGCAATAGAACACCTATAACAACAATGGATCACACGATGAGAGTGGATACAAAGGGCACTGCTAAAATCTTGGTTCCCTACAATAACAGAAACATCTGTGGGGTAAAATTCCTGGGTGGTATGAGTATATTTTCAGTATGCTGTCAGGGAAGGCAAATAACAAACTCAGTGGTGTATATCTGCTCACAAATACAAGTGCTCCTGAGAAACACTGAAAAAAAAACAACCAAAAACCCTCAGACAAGAAATCTAAAGCCTGGGTTGTCAGAGAAGGGGCACCTTAGCATGGGATCCTGTAGGTATATTAAAAGAAAGGACAGAGAATGAAGGTAATGCAGATTGGAAGGAGCCTCTCCTGTCCTGGCACATGCTGGGATCTTTATTAAAAAGCTCTAATCTTGAATACAGCAGTAGAAGTGAGGAAGGCTGTTACCCTTGGCAGCTCTCTTTCATCAGTACATAGATCTGGACAGAAGGTGACAGCCCTTTTTTGTCTTACTTGGGTTTTTTTGTTTTTTTTTTTTTCCTTTTTTTAAATTTTGTATCTCAGATGAACAGTGTTATAGTGGAGCAACCTAAATGTAATATTAATGGCTGGCATCATACAATCCTTTAAAAAAAAACAAAAGGGGGGGGGGGAAACAACTTTAAAAGTCTGAGATGAGGAAAAAAATTTTTTTTTAAAAAAAAAAATCAGCTTCCGATAGTTCAAAAAAATAACCTCCAAGCAGTGCCAGTCCTGCCCTCTAGTGCTGCTAGCAAGTAAGTAGTTTCATGGTTCACAGGACTGTTGCCCGAAGTCACACTTGATTATTTTTAAGGCATATTAAAGTGTGTAAGCTTTTTAGTTTTGTTTGTTTGTTTTGTGGTGGTGGTTCTGTTTATAATGTTTTAATGGGATTTTCCTACAAGACAGTAAAAAAAAATCAACCTCAAGCTTTGGCTGATGGGCTCTATAAAAAATCCTGAAATATCTTGAGTATCATTATGATATAAATTTAAATAAACTGCAAAAGAGTAAGAGTGTTTATGTCACTTACTATTAACTGAAGCTTCCCCTCCACAGTATCGAAGGCGAGTATGTTCCTGTGGCAGGCGACGAGGTCACCTACAAGATGTGCACCATCCCTCCAAAGAATGAGAAGCTTCAGGCAGTGGAGGTGGTGATCACCCACCTTGCTTCTGGAACCAAGCACGAGACCTGGTCAGGGCACGTTGTCAGCTCCTGAGGTGTTCTGGAGGGAGCACAGCCACTGCCTGCATGGCCCTTGCTGCAGGGGACGTGTCCTAAGAATATTCTAGCTGTTGTGCAGGAAGAAATACTGCATTCTTAATAAAGCAGAAGCAGGCCAATAATCACCATTTTTACAGCTGGCCTGGAAAACAAAAAAGGCAATTCAAATACTAATGATAAAAATCTAGCATAATGTGTTTACAAAAAAAAAGGTATTTTGAAGAGACCTATTTTGTGTGCTTGGTGGAGGGGGGGGAGGTTTGGTTTGTCTTTTATCTTATGAACTACTCCCAGTAAATGCCCAGGGGAATCAAGGAGAGGTTTGATTAAGAGCTTTTCTAGTGCAGACAGCCTTAGCAGAGGCACTACTCTGAGGCTCTCGAAGTGCCTGAGCACTGTGTTCCCTTGAGATGCCCTTCTTTAGGGGCTGGAATTACACTTACAGCTGGTAGCAGTGCCTGGATGCCTTGGCTTGAGAAAGAGAGATGTTCATTGCTGCAGTTCTTTTCCTCATGGAAGGAAGTTCACAAACACAGCAGCTTCTGCCAGGTGGAAAATTTCCATCTGGAGGTTACACTCTGATGGCCAAGGCTGGGTGCCCTTCAAGTGCACCATTTCCAAATGGCACATCTGCTTATGTGTGGAATATTGTGGGTTTAAATAAGCCTTGCTTGTGAATTTAGGTGCCTTGTTGGTTGATTAGCAACATGGTTTATAGACCAGTATTAAAAAAAAACAACAAAAACAACCCTGACCAAACAAAAAAACAAACCAAATTCTAAAAATTTGCTTCAAGGTAAGTGGTAGAAAGCTGTAGAGTAGCAGACACTTCATAGGCTCTGAATTTAGACAAAGCTGAAGATTACCTTCATCATTGCATATAGTTGAATGTCTGCCACAGTATTTCACTGGGCAGGTAGAATTGCTCTATTTCTGAAAAGTTCCATGCTGTTCAGGTGACCGTGTATGAAATACTGCATGAGTTAATTAATAGGCCCAGCTGTCTCTGTGAAGTAGATTCTGCAGCTGATTCCCTGGAAAACTTGCTTGGTAGGATGTGATATGGTCACCCTCACCCCAGCTCTTCTCTGCCTGCAAGATTCCATGTAGCGTAACTAAAGTAATTAGTTCTGTTCCTATTTCCCTTTTTTCCTATTTCAGCATTTTTCTCTGTTATGTTCCTAACAGTGGATTTTTATTGACTTTGCAAATAAAAAAATAAAATAAAAAAAACAACAAAAAAACCCTGATATGATAGTCTTCTGTTAGTTGTGAGACAGTAAAACTTTAGTTGCCTATTGGCAGTTTTATCAATATGTGCTGGCTGTTCTGGAACATCTTAGACCTTTTCCCAGCAGATGATCTGTTCCAAGGTCTGTTCAGTGGAGAGCAGATACAAGGTCAGTAACCATTGCCATGACTTGTTTTACTTTAGTTTTACCTGTATTGCACTACAGTGCATGTTAATGACCAGCCTAGAGTTCTGGGATTTTGTTTATTTTTTATTAATCACGAGACTTGGTCATAATGGGTTTAACACTATCCAGCTTGTTGGGGTATGACACACTGCATCCTTCACAATAAAGGCGATCATCATCGTGCCCTAATGTGCCTTCAGTCTGCTCTGTGCATAGTCAGTGTTGATGATTTGCAGTAAAGACAGAGGAGAATGCAGATGCCTGCATATGCATACCTGTATGGTGATATTTAAAAGTTTTTAAAAAGTGTTGTAGTATCACCTGACTGGTATTACCAGAACAATTAAGCAGTAATTTAGCAAGTTTTCTAACTGCTTAATAGGTTAGCACACAATATATACTATTACCTCTAAATACATTTATTTTCATTATGGATTTAATTCAGCTATTGTTTATATTAAAATATAGTAGGAGGTAACAGGGAGGTGTAAGATAGCCTACTCATTCTAGCTGAAACTTCAAGGAAGGCCATAACATTTCAGAAGGGGTTCCCAAGACAGAGCAGCCAGTATCCAAAAACTTAGCAATGGTTGCACAAGACTGACAGCACGCTAACTTTTAAGATCTGAACATACACAGGTAAGTGCAGAGATGGTTGTATTTGAGGCTGAAAACAAATCTCGTTTTGGGTCCTGCACAGGATGTGTTGCATAGGTAACTTTCTGCAAATACAGGCAACAACCAGGCATTAAGTAACCAAATAATCTGATACACTCTGTATGTGTATACATAAAGCAGGAGCTATTAAAATCTGGCCCTTTTTAAAGAGCCTCCCTGCAAGGCAGACATTTCCGGTCCAAATGCAGTTCCCATTAAAGTAGCCGAGTTTGAATTTTTCTATGGAAATAGGCACATGAGAAGGGTGTTAGATAGTTCTGATAAATGAGGAGACCAGTTTCCCTTCCTTTTTTTGTCAGCCCTTTTGGGGATTTTGGTTTGTGCACAACAATGGTACTCTCCCCTTTTTTAATGAATAAGTATCATATAAACTTGGAAAGATTCAAATAAATAATTTCTTTGTACAGACAGGCAGCATACAACAGGTCTGCTCATCTACTCTTAACGTCTTACCAGGAAAATAAGAAATGTAATTAGTGACAAATATATTTTGCTACTATGCTTAAATTGTTTTAATTAATTTCTTTTTAAAAATGTTTTTAGATTTAAAAACAGTCTGCAGAAAGTGTAGGTACCATGGACTGTTCTGTGCATAAGCACAACAACTGCACTGAGGAGGTAATTTTAGAACCAGTCTGGCCTTTCCAGTGGTGGTTGGCTTAACACATGTTCTGACCATGCACTGGAACATGTGTGAGGTCACGGACTTCTGCATTTCCACTTCCAGAAAGAAATAAAATCTGTCTCTTTTACTCATCTTCCATTTTTAAAAGATAATCTCAACTGCCTTGTAATTCATGTCTTTATGACGTAAGTTAGTATTTAAAAAACCCACCACCTTTAAAATGTTCATCCTGTAAGTAGCAGCTTCCCTTCTGTAATGACTGTCCAATTACCATGAACAGTACAGAATGAAGCTGTCTTAACTGTTTTTTAAGTGTAAATTCTAAAAGGCTCTTATTTAAAAAAAAGCTCTTCACAGATTCTCCTTGTATCCTGTGGGGATGTGACGCTGTGACCTCGTGTTCTGGAGTCTGTGAAAATTTCATAGTCATTCCCTCCCTGTAAAAAAAAAAAGAAAAGGAAAACAGCATCCAAGGACTTAACTTAGATTAATGCATAATCATAGTGTTGGGGGTGAGACAGGGACACATAAAGAAAATTATGGAAAAGAAGGGATGTAACATAGTCATGTCCGAGATGTCTTCCAGAAGGCTAAAAAACCACAAACCATGATTTTGAGATTTTACACTTGTGCTGAAACTTATGCTGACCACCACAAACACTTGGGTGAGAGCTTCCTGACCTGCATATTGGGATTGGTAATGAAAAAGTACACACTCAGTGAAAGTTTAGCCATGTTTCTGGTTTGGTATAGCAATCCTGTATTGACTTCTTACTTATTAAGGTGCAAAGCTTTTTACAGAACAGTGTACCAACACACAGGATTTGTAACTTACTTACATTTGCCCTCTTCCTTCCAAGAATTTTTCCTTCTAGTTAAATTGTTAACACTATTAATCCTTCCATAATGCAGTATCTTATTCCTGCCTATTGGTCTAACGTGACATTTGTAACCAGGTTCTGATCACTTGAGCACTGAAAAGCCCTTTAACATCTGTCTCAGGGGACACCAGCACTACAACCTGCATGGGCAGAGAACCCTGAAAGCTGCAGCTTGGTGCACTACACACAAAAAAACACCTTTTATTGTATTTTTCCTATAAAAGTGGGCCTTTTAGAGTTTATAAAAGTCATATAAAGTCTGTAAATCTAAATTCTTACAAAACTAAGCCTTTTCTTATAAAACTTAGCCTGATGTTATCAGACAGCCTTCACTTCATCCAAGTCCTTGTGCTTGCTGTTGCTTTCACTAGCTCTAGTTGGGTCTCTGCTCAGTATTTTCATAAGCATCTGAATCACCCTGCAGAGCTGTTCAGCTCTACCCAGTGACTAGGGAAAGGGATTATATATAATTTCAGCTTCTCAGTGTAAAGACAGGCTGGAGTGGCTAGCAAAGGAACAGCATTAAATTAAATGGAAAATAAATATGTGTAATAATCACCAGCCAACAAAAAGCAACTATCTACAGTAATCAAACAGGACGATCAGTTTTATATAGCCATGTCACCTAGGTTTTTAACATAATTATAGAAGTTCAATTTAAAAACATACTGCAGTATTAAGTCAGCCAAGAACACTGTGTTCACTACAGAAGAAAAATCTCTGCTCATAGCCATCTCCCAGCATTATGCTGACCAGTATTTCACAGCCAATTAAACGTGGACACATACTCTGACTTAAATTCTCGTCAGGCATAAAGCAGTTGGTTGGACCCTACATGGCTTGTGGCTTAAAACAGCAGCTCTGAAATGTAGATACAAAACAATATACTCACTGGCATTGTCTTATCTCCAAAGAAATAAACAGTCTTGTATCCATCGTTAGCAATGATTCCTAAGCAGTACCTCTTATCCCAGCCATCTGGGAACACATCAAAGCTTATTTGGCCTCCTAGGACAGATGTGAACAAAGCAAGCTTTGTTTTATTGTAAGAACATATTTCTGAGGGGAGAGTAAGTGAGGAAAAACTAAGATTTTTTTTGAGAAAACTTTGCAGTAGTCATAGAAATGCTGAGGTGCTGGGATTAAGTCTCAAAAGTACTGGAAGTGTTTTATATGGTAACTATTTACAATTATTTACCCATTAAACAAATATGAAAGTCTTAGCATGTTCCTAAACACTGACTGCTCTCACACTGAACCTTTTTAAAATTTACATTTAATCTTTTCATTTTTAGAAAGAAACAACATGAATTAATATAGTCATCTGTGTATGTAGAGCTGTAAAGTCTTAGGCAGGAGACTTTAAGCTTTCCGAACTGAAAAAGGAGGAAATCAGTGCAACACAGCCTAAAAGGATAATACCGTTCCAGTTCCAAAACCCTTGTATTTTACCAGGTGAATAAAAGCACAATTCCCAGTTGAAGTGGGTGTGTAAAAGGTATTTACAACATGCTTTAGGAGACCAACATTGGCAGTTCCTTTCTGCCTTAGTGTTTATTACCACCGTAATGGAAAGCATACATTTTTATAACTCTGAAAAATAATCATATAGCAATACATTGGGGGAGAGGGAAAAAAAAAATGCATGGAGAATTAATTCCCCCTTATCAGTTTTTTCTTCAAGCTTGCACTTGCTTTTGGATTTTTATCTCCTCTCCTTCCTCCCACACAATGCAGCTACAGAACTGAAGAACCAAGGACTACTGGAACAGGGTACTGATGTAGTATTTCTCATCAAAATTGATTGACAGCAACAACTCTGACTAAACAGATGCATGTAATATGTTTCAAAATGAGCAGAATCAGTCACACAATTGACATTAAAAGACAATGAACTGATGACCAGCAATGAGTTCTCTTTGATGGATTTTAATTAAAATGTACCAAATGAAAGCCTAAGAGGAAGAAGAGGCTGTCCTGCATGCAATGCCTGCAGCCACCCCCAGAGATAACTGTCATACAAATGAGATCCGATGTCATATCTGTAAGAGGATATGATTTCAGTGAAATTTACATTAAATTGTTTTAAATTAAAGATGATACCTATAGAAAATGTGAGGCCTTTTCCTGCAAATTCTCTTCGTAAATCAGCTACAAATTTCTCTCTTATATGTTCTTTCTGTTTAAAAAAAAACACAACAAAACCAAACCAAACATCAGTCACATGCTGTGTTAAAATTCATCAAAGATAACATAAAAAATCACCCCCAAAATATCCAAAGGTCTGAGTACCAGGACTAGTGTAATACAGCTGGATTTTTCCTCACTGAAGGCATGCAGAGAATATTTCCACTTTAATCTGCTACCAACTTGTAGAAAATAAGAGAAAAACTTCACATACATGCTGTGATACTTGCTTTTCTATTTCAAAATCTTAGAACACCAGGGAAGCATGCAAGTATTCTATTGAACTCCTGGTAAAATTCAGCTTTAGAAATGAGATTTGAGTCTCAAAACTGGTACTGATCTGTTACTCCAATTCCATATTTTCAGAATGCCTTAGGCTTAGATTTCTTTCAGCATCCATTAACTGAGTCGCAGGCAAAGAACTGCTTCTGAGGCATTATATTTAAGTTTCTGTATTAGGTCAGAAACAATTGTTATGGTGTAGCAGGGAACAGAACTCTTGATATCAGGCTCAGATTCCTTTCAACCCCGCATGTTTATCTGTGTACAAAGATAGATATATGGTGAATAGTTTGACCTCAGCTTTTGAATTATGCTTTAAAAGTTTTTAAAGAGTTAATAAGAAATGGAAAGGTTTTATGGATTTGAATGGATATAGGCTGGTACACTCAAGAGTGCTGAAAGTAAAGTATGGTTTTATATACAAAAGTGTTTTTCAAAGAAAAAAGATAGAGAGGTAGGATATTCAGTACTATGGCTATGGGGTTAAAAGAAACATGAGTCAAACCCATTTCCTTCTGCAAGTAATAATTGTTAACCATTGCAGCAAAAATATACCTTGTGTATTTCCTGAAGTCTGAACTAAGAAGTTAGTTAAACCACATGGAAAGGATTAAAATGAAAAAGATTTCACAGACTATAAAAGCTTTTTAACATCATAACCTGCCTTTTCCAGAAGAGCTGGATATTTTTCAAGAGTTGTAACTCACTTTATCAAGTTCATAGAACTCAATTCGTTCTTCCTGGCTGCAGCTTCTTCCAATAGGGGACACATTTAACATCCCATTTCGAAACTCAATGAAAGTGCCCCTGAAAAAGAATTGATTAATAAGACACAAAAGAAATGAAAAATTGATCATAAAAACTTTCTGGAGACAATGGGAATCAGATGTCTCCTTCAGTCTCTCATTGTAGGCATAAAAAACAATACCTCTGGCAATAAAAACCAGTACCTCTGGCATCAACAAGTCATTTGAAATTTACTGAAATCTGGAAAACCCAACATTATCCTTACTGACTTTTAAAAGCATCATTTTGTTTTGATTTGCTCCAGTATGACTGCAGCATTGTGTCAATGCAATTCTCAGACCCTGACAGGCCAGTCTTGTCAGCTTTGGGGTGAAGTGGCAAAATTTCAAGCAATCCTGGCAGTGTCTCTAGCTAGCCTCACCTTCCCTCCTAAACAAAAACGCTTAAGCAGTATTTCAAATCCTGTGCTCCAGTTGTGAATTTGTCTTTGCATGCACAGCTTGAGCTCTATTTCATGCACAGTGCTCCTAAACCACAAATTAATTTTTTTGATGAGCACACTGCTTTACATATTGATGCTCACCACTATAACATGAAGAACATGGTGACATTGAGATATGTGTACGGACATACCTTTTCTTTGGGAGTTTAATCTTTGCAATATAACTCAGGCAGTAGTTGATTAGATCTTGAAGTATGTCCTCACCCAGGTGACCCTGAATGTTCTAACAAAATAAATACCATTCAACCAGGGGTCCAGAATTTGAGCTTCTAAAAACAAGTCACATGGAAAACACAGACATTGGATAATCAGGCATGGTTCATACCACAAAGAAACATGCCTTCAATAATAACTCTCAGTTCATGCACACATGGTCCTATCTAAAGCATCTGGTTTTTCTTTTTTATTACTTTGTTTTTCAAACCTCAACACCAAACTCTCATTTAATATGCTCCCTACCACCTCTTACTTTAGAAGGAAACAAAGTGGGCCAAAGAGAGCAGACCTATACAAAAAGTTGCAGCTAACATATACTGTAGGCAAGTGTGAAGAAAAAGATTGTTACAGCAGTAAATTGGAAACCACTGCTCCAGTCAGCAATTTCAGCCTGGATCTCTTAAATTTTTCACCTCCATTACTCATGTTGAACTGATGAAGGTGATTGAGGTCTCCATAATCAGATGTATGTTTATGTTCATTTAGAGTATTTACCTTCTAGCTGATACGCAACACATAAGAATGTGCACTCTAAATTAATACTACAAAGCAGCTACAAGAAACTTTCTGAACCCTAATGCCAAGAGACATCATCCACAAAAAGCTGTATGCCATTGGGCCTCCAGGAGCAGAGGGTTTGGTGACATTTCCTACAGATAAACTGAAGGAAAGAAGAGCTGGGTTGTGATTTTCACTGTTCTTATTCGATCAGATACTCCAGACTCCAACAGCTCTTGGGTTTGAGAATACTCCAAAGGTGTAGATTGTCATTACATCAGAATGCCCAATGAATGATCTGTTACAGAAATAACACGTGAAAATAGCAGCAACTTTGGCCTTAGTTGGAAGGGTGAGTATAGAGGACTGCACTGTATCAACAAAGCAAAATCTTACCTCTTTCATGTTACTGGAAATTTCACACTTACCTGCCTGCTCAGTAATTTCCCATCTTTGTAAGCTACAAGACCATTTTCTGGAAAAACATAGTCAAATCTTTCAACCACTACAATCAAACAAGAAGACAGTAAGTTACAATTTCCCCTGTGTATTTAAAGCAGAATTATTGTACACATAAAATAGGTTAGTATATAGCAAATATTAGATCATAAACCATGAAAGATTCAACAGTATAACATTGAGCACAAGATCAAAATCACCCTCATTTCTCTCCAACATTATTACATACCTCAAATCACATCAAGTCTTTCAGTTAAGTTACCCCCATCTTTGCTTAGGGGCTTTTCTTTTCCTGCAAACGTCTCTTTGCAATAAATGCAAGGAGTGACTGAACACCACATATTACAAAACCCTGGTGCTGGGATGGAGAACAAATCAAATACTACTATTTCAGGTATGTTTTTCTCTAACTAATCTTGAACAGATGTCCTGGATTGTGACCATCTTACTATAATGCAGGATGATATGGCTTACTAGAATCCACCTGTAAGCCAAACAAATTCTGAGTCATTTGGGCATTAACAGAAGGGTATCAGTGGCTCCAATTAAGTAAAGAGCATTAAAGATAGCCTTTGGTATAGAAAAGGAAATCTCTCCCAAAGAACTAAAGCAAGAGCTCATCTCTGCATTGTAATCCCACACTTCAAGTCAGATGCTTCATGGATGAGCAGCCTTCACACATGTATGTTAGGCACATAATTCTATTTTTAGAATATATAAAATAACACCCTTTAATTTAAACATCCTTATATTTAAAAAGACAAGATCAAATTGCCCTAAGTTGCTGTCACAAAATCAGGGTTTCACCATTACTATCATTTAATAATACAATAATATGATAACATATGATAGATAACATGCTAATATGATTCTATGATTTTATGAATAAGACACTATAAGACCTGTAAAATGCGAGCACAGAGTGCAGTTGCTAAATGCCTGTAACAGCTCTCATGCAAGACCACACAGGTGGGAAAATATTAGAAGTAAGGAAGGAGAAGAACGAAAAGGTTAAACCTCCATTTAACCTTCACAACTTCCTTATAAGCAAATCAGTGTAAGGAACTGCATCAGGCACTATCCTCACCGTCATCGCCAAGCTGTTCCTTGATCTTCTCAAAATCTGAACCACCCACGACTCCAACTTTAACCTTCTGACGCAATTGCTGCAGAAACGCAGCCATCTCTGCCGTGATTTTCTGGGTTCCAAAATAAAAAGGCTTAGATTTGTCAGTATTTTTATCACCAGACCCGCATCTCTATTTCCTAGTGATCACTAAAAACCTACAAACCTGTGCAGAGCGTTAAGAAAAAAAACAAAACCAAAACAGGACTGTTTTTTCGGCAAAGTAAGCTCGCACGCCGAGCACCACGGATGCAGGAGCCCAAAAACATTCTTCATTCTGCCCCCTCGGGGCTAACAGCCCTCGAACAGAAGCCTGATTCGAGAGCTCGGGCTGACAGCACCAACCACTCCCGATCCAGGAGCCCAGCCCGCGGGGAGCCCTGCCGCTGCGCGCCGGACAGCCCGCACCCTGGCATGGCGCAAGGGAGAGCAAAGCCGGGCGGCCCCNGGCCCCCGCCCGCCAGGACTCGCCTGCCGCGGGGCGGTGATGGTTCCGTCCACATCGAAGAGGCAGAGAACGCCGGATTGCGGCAGCACCATAGCGCGCGGCAACGTATGCGACGGAAGCCACGCGCCCCCACCGCGGGGCACGCCGGGAAAGAGGAGGCACCGCCCCCTCGTAACGACGCACGCGGCGGTTGGAAGTTGTGACGCAGCCGCAGTCCAGGGTGGCGGAGTCGTGGCGGTGGTGAGCAGAGGGGAAACGGGGTGCGAGGGGGCTCTGCCCGCCGGGGAGGGGGTGCGGCGATTCCGCCGGGACAGCGGTTGTCCCATCTTTCCCTTCTGGCAGCGTATCTGGGCAGGGAGGGCGTGCGGCCGCCTCAGGGAGGAGTGGGGGGCGCCCGCACGCGGAGCCCAACGGTCGTGGCGCGGCCCAGGGAAGAAGCACGCGCGGCGCCCAGCGGCCCTCGGGACAGCGTCACGGCCCTGGGGAGCCCTCGGGTGGCTGCTGGCGGCGGGGCCGGGCAGGGGGCAACCCGAGGGCTCTGCCGTTGGGCACCGCGAGAGGCAGCTCCGGCAGCTCCCCTGACCTGAGGGAGGACGCGTCCTTGTGGGGGCACGGACGCCACGTGTGCGCGGAGCTGGAGGGCAGGAGTGCCGTTCGTTCCCTGTCTTCCGTGTATCTGTTGTCCCGCACCTCCCTAATGTCTGGTTCCTCCTTCGGTGTCACCCCTGCTCTCCTCCGCTTTATGCTGCTTAGTGCACGTTTGGGGTTTTTTGCCTCGCATTGAGATTTAATACGTCGCTGATTTACTGGCCAGCAGCCACAGGTTCTTACCCACTTTGCTTAGAAGCAGCCCGTAGTGCTGGTGTTTTCAATGGATAGCAGGGAGGTGTCCACACACAAATACTGGTTCGCTAACATAGCATTGGTTTTAGATACAGGGTTACAGTGAACTGGGGTGGGGAGGCTTATTGCTGTCTTTCTTAAGGTGACTAAGGAATAGGTGCTGAGCTAAATGTCATTTGGTTGCAAAGAAGAATCAAACGATGATTGATGGGAATATTTACTTATAGGCAATGCTGTGCAGAATTAGGACTAACTTCTGCATGGCACCATCTTTTGGGAGATGTCTACAGAACAAGCTCTGGACAAGGTCATGGAAAAAGGAGGATTCTCACACACCCTGTTCTTTTGGTATGTGGAAGTGTTTGCAGTCACAAAAGTGGCAAGTTAATGGTGTTAATTATCTTGTGAGACAGCGAGAGCCTTCTGTGTGTCTGTACCATCCAACCCCTGCTGCTGTGGTCCAACAGAAGGCTGGGAATGAGAAAACAGAAGAGTTCAAACTGGTCTACAGGTTTCCTGGGATTAAGTACTGCAGGGTGCTGTCCCGACTGAAGCTGTTACAGACTGCCACCACCCTGGTTATGCTGCCTCCCATCTCCTACCTCTATCTGCAAGACCAAGTTTCTCAGAATGTCCTTTTGTATACCACTGGCGTTGCCCTCTTTGCTGGTGCAATGTTGTATGGTATGAGCTACTTTTTCAGACGTGTTATTGGATTCATCTACTTAAGTGAAAACAGCCACACTGTGAGAGTGGCCCATTTGACATTCTGGGGAAGACGGAATGACATTTACTGTCCCTTGGAGACAGTGATGACTTTGGATGAAGTTGGAGATAGCAAGGAGGAGCTGCTTCTCCAGTTCAAACGCTATAATACTACAGATATTTTATATTTTACAATTAGGTTTGGCCAGATTGTAGATAGACAGAAGTTTACTCAAATATTTGGAGAAATGGAGTCACAGAACAGGTAATTTCCAGTGACTATCCTTGCTGCATGTTCATCATGCTTACTGTTCTGTGAGGTTTAATTAGTTTACCAAACTGACACACTTCTGTCATTTTCCTATACAAAGCCTGGTGGTGAAGTGCACTCACTGTAGAAAGTAGAAATGATAAAGAACAGTTCTCTGGATGAAATGTCTCTGCAGCTTGTTTAAGTGTCTCTTAAGCATCTCTTCCTGGTTAAGCATCTCCACTGCTGGTTACAGTGTGTGCATAGTGGACTGTTGCCAGCAGTTCTCAGTTTAAACTGTCCTGCCTCCAACATGTGGAAGGATACTGAATTACTGATGCAGACCCTGGCTCTTTCAGCTTAGATTGTTTTGAAACAGGAAAAACTCTTGATGTGAAATGCAGTAACTCTGTCAGAGTGTCTTCACTACCGATGCATCATTTCTTTTAGTGAGCTTGAGGTTGGCTGAGAAGCCTCTTGAAACTTAGTTTTGTCTCATAAGTATGTATGGTAAATAATGCTGGATGCCAGAGAGACACAGGCTCATGCATTAATTAAATCAAAATAGCTGGGAAGAGCAATCCTGGGGGGGTCTCTTGGCAATGCCTTCCAGGATATGAACTTCACTGGGCAAAAAAGGGATGTGGGTTGCAGGACACATTGACAGTTCAGCTGTCAGGGTGAGTTAAAGCCTGGGCAACATGTCAGTAGCCTCCCACAGAAATTGCTTTCCCATTGAAATAAAGGAGAAATATACCTAAACTATGATGCTGCAAGTTACAGGGACAGTCAGGGATCCTTTGTTCAGTTTGGATCCCAGTGAGCACGTGAGAATTTGGAAATGCTTGTCCATATTTGCATATATTCATGTTTACGTTTGTCTAGTATGTATAAATGACTTTTAATCAATGCTGTAACACTTGAGTTGCAAAAAAAGTCAGTAAATACTACAAAAAATTATCTTAAGAGTATTTGAATTAAGCAGTCTTATGTGAAGATTACCATAGTCTGGGAAGCAAGTGGTCTGTATCCCCTGTTGGTTTACTCATTTGAGCATATTTCAGTATCAAGAACTCTTGTCAAGTACCCTTTCTACTCCCTACTGCCCCAGTCTGAGCTTACCTGAAATGAAGAGGTAAGACACCTAAAGGGTAACAGTGTATCTACTATGTATTCTGTTGAATTTGCAGGGCTGATCGCTTAAGCACCTGTGTCCTTGGAGGGCAGTATTATATTCTGTGGTGTTAGTGTCTTTCCTCCTTATCCAAAACCTCAGCAGGAATGAGGGGCAGGGTTTAATTTTTCCAAGAAAGGAAAACCTGATCACTTATAACATGTAGAGCTTTCTTTTTAATTGTCAGGAGAAAGTGAATTCCTTACACAGCTCTTCTAGCTGTTACTTCATTTGTAATGGCAAATAAACTGACCCTCACCAGCTGACATCTTTGAAGTGTTCCTTTGCCTGTTTCTTCCTCGGGTCTCTTGATGGATTGGCAGATGCAGGTAAGTAAAGCTGCTGCTTAAGTGCACAGGCTAACACTAATTTACTATTTATTTGTGTTGAACAAATATTTATTTGTGTCCCTTATGATAAATTTTGGCTGGTAGAACATTATCAAAAGAGAAAGAAAAATGTACCTTCATTTAAACACCATGGCAGCAAGGTACAGCAGACTGTATGCATGGAGCATCTTTTTTGGAGGCTTAACTGCCTACTAATGATTCAGTTTGTACTAGGTGTAAAATAAAAATCCATGGAGAAGTTCAATTATAAATATTTTATTTAAGAATATTGATTACATAAGATGTCTTTTTTAATGAATCTGTGTACAGTTACTAGTTACACCATGAAGTGTAGTTAAGTATTTGTTTAAACATTTATTTGGCACTGTCCACAGTATGCTGTAAACAATATTAACTTTATATGCTTCAGCTGCAGTGCTTTCTATGTACTCTCTATGTAACATGATTTCATCAACATGTACACAATTACAGTTACTGGGTGTCAGTAAAAATTATAAAAACATCTAGAGTATTCATAACAAAAGTGAAGATGTGGTAATACTGGTAACAACTTTGCTTCTGTAAAAGTACAAGACTTGCTAGAGACATTTACTAAAACTACTGCACTGATATGTTGAACAGACTAATTCCCAAAATGCTGTAAAATACAGTTCTTTTTGTGACTTTCCACTTGTTGGCAACAGGCTTATGGGGACAGTGATGATAATGAGGTTTTTCTTCAACACCAATTCACCAGTCCTTCCTCCAGATTTCTACAACCTCTGTTCAAAAACCTGCTCAGATTTGGACCAGATGGTATCAGAATGACGGTTTCTGCAGAGGTTTACAGAAATCTCTTTTTAAGCTAGAAGTGAGTGTACTTGAGTTTCCCAATACCAGCATTCAGAAAACAAAATGGACAAACCATGATTAGCACTTCTCAAAGCAGGTAAGAGAACTTGTACATTTTGTAAATCTTTTAATTGCTCTCTTATTAGGTACTTTAAAATTGTGGTCAGATCCTAACAGGGCAACAGGGAAGTCTGCCGTGGTCCCTGTTTTTTGGTGTACAATAGAGAGTTAAACTTCATAAACAAAACCCAGATTCTTGGTAGCCAAGGAAAAAAGGGCAGGAGACCCAGTTCAAGTCAGCCTCAAGCGAACAGCAGAGTACATAGTAAGGAGACACCCAAAACAATTCTATAAGAGAAACAAATTAACAAACTGTTGGCACTTTCTGATGCTGTGGCTTACTAGAAGTTCGCTGAAGTATAAATGACTAAGACTTAACTAGTAGAACTAAAATAGAATTACTTTGCATTATAAATGTGCAATTAGGACTAGGCCTTCAATGTAGTCTTTCTGATGTCAGGTAACGGCTGAGGTCAAGCAATTCTGCTGTAGTTGTACAAGTATTCATGTAGAACCTTAATAGATAAATTCATGCCTATTGTGTTAGGGGAAAATGGTAAAAATAATCTCAAATCATTCTAGATTGCTGACAAACTGAAATAACGTGCTTCACGTGATTTAGCAAGCTTTGTAAAATTACATACTTCAGGGTATAGTTTTCGTTGTACAAGTCTGATTGTAAGAGAAGTCAAAAGTGTTAAAATCCAGGATGAGGAAAAAAAGTACATCAGTTCCACATACAGTGCTGCATGTGTGGCTGAGTGCACTAGTGCCTCTGAAGCAGTATGTGCAGGCTGGAGCCTGGGAATGTATAGCTGATGGTTCTTAATCCAGTGGGAGTGGCAGATGTCTGTATTGAGGGAGATAAAGCTGGAAATTATTCTCTAAAAATATTGTAGTTGGCAGTGTTGGAAAGCAGAGCTTTCCTTGAAACTCCTCTTTTATTTGAGCTACCATGAAAGAATGGCACTTTCTGTATGGCATGCATGTGGCTCTTGAGTGTCGTGCCATACATGTTGCTGTCTCTGGATGCAAGAGTGTATCTACTGGGATTAGCTGTGAACATGGGCTGTACCAGGTTATATTTGGACAACCAGATAGTCAGGACCATGCATGTAGAGAGGACTCTGCAATTAAAGGACCCAAGCCAGAAGATGGAGGACCATAGCTTCTACCAATGCACAGTGTGGGACAGCTGCATGTACCTGCTGGTGACCAGTACCAATGCTCTGCCTGGGTTGAACTTGCATGGAGCAGCTTGCCTTGGGCAGGACTACAGACAGAACACAAACTTTAGTTTATGACTTTACACTGATCTTGTAAGTAGAGAAGACATGAATTAGAATGCAAACTAATTTCAATAATCAGCTGTTCAGTGTGAGGGAACTGCTTTTTACTTGAAGTTTGCTAAGATGTCACTGAAAATGTTCAGAAAGAGGTGTGCATGATGATCCTTGAAGATCAGCGTCGGACGAAAGCGAATTGATCTGTCGCCACAGCCTCCCAGCACAACACCTAAAATGAGAAGAGGATAGACTTTTCAGTCATTTCCAGTCATTTTAGGCAAGTCATTATATTTCATAGTTAGGTATTCCATGAATTGCATAGTTTTTTCTCCCAGTGTTTCCTGAGTGAAAGTTGTATTAACTTTGATCTAATTTTCCTGATCGGTTTCTAGAAGTCAGCTATCCCTAGGTGCACCTAAGGTCACTGCAGAGGAATATAAAAGTGATATCACAAATACTCATGCCTTACATGATCTCTTCCAGAAATACTGGACCACTAGAGAAAAGTAAACGCACACACCTTGCAATGGACTGGTCTGATGTCTCTGAAAATACAAGTATCTCCAGAACAGTCTAAATACATCTTTGCTTATTATTTCACTTCTCTACTCTGATATTGTAGTACACATAGACCACACAAAAAAGGGCAATGTAAAGCATTACATATGCTACTGTTTGTCATTGAAGATAATCCACACACATTCTTACCTTTGTTTCTGGCTATTGTAATTAACTTGTTTCTAGTCGCATCATTTGGAGTGTCAAATGAACAGAATGTTCCTCTTCCTCTCACTCTGCTGATAAGATGGGGATACCGAGCCTGCAAAGAGAGGTGAGCCAGGATGCATGGCAGCTGCTGCAACAGAGGGCACCTGGTGGCAAGCTCTGCTCTGCCCTGCTGGGTCTTCTGCCACATGGAAGCCCCTGTGCCTCCTCCCTGCTGGTGGAGTGGACCTGCTGCACCTGCTGGATTTCTGAGCAACCTTGAGTCCTCTTTGCCCCTTCCTGACAATGTGCTGAACAGCTGAGCAGGCACGTTGTCTCCTTGCAAAGGAAATAAACATCTGAGCAGGAAGCAAGAATGAATTTGCATCCCGGAGCTGGGTCAAGTAAAATCTTACTTGGAGCCTCCTGAAGTGAGCATAAAGCACATTACATATACAATGCACTCTGGGAAAACCTGAGCATAAATTACCTGGAATGGGTCTAGAAAACAGCTCAATCTTATGCTGCACGAAGACACCCTTGCTAGTATTATCTGCTTTACTTACTACCAGCTGCAATCCCCATCTTTTATAAGAATAACCTTTTTTTGGATAGCAGTAGTTGTATTTGGTCCTCCAAAGTATGATGATAATTTTTTTTTGTAGTTTCCTGCCTGCTATGCTTTGATATTGCGAAAAGGGCAGACTGTTTGGGCTTATCTAGCACTACTGGCACACAAACTGCCTTTTGAGAAGTAAGCATTTCCAAGCCTGCCTTTTAATGCCTGGCTGATACTCCTTCTCATCTGGGACACCACAGCTGAAGCTGTGAAGGGATTGCCCTTAGTCAAGGCAGGGAAAGTTATGGTTTTCTCGTTTTAACAGCCCAACCAAACTAACAAAATATGAAGGCATTTTCTTTTAAATAAAAGAGCTTTTGGGACAAGGAAATGCTAGTTGCTTGTGATAAGAGAGACTTCTGGCAAAATAATTCAAATTTCACTAGCTGCAGTTCATACCTTCAGATATCTTGCGGTTCACTATTAATTTTGAATTAAGCTATACAAAACCAGCATGCTAAAGACAGTTAAATTTTACTTCAGTTCAAAATAGGACACAGTTATTCAGGCTTGTATTGAAGTATCTAAACCAGCAAGTTATAATTATGGTTTAGTTCCAAGCTGGAGTTCCTCAGTCCAAGTGTTTAAACTGGATGATGTCAGATCCTACATGATCAGCAAGTATCTCCTCCTTATGAATAATCTTTCTAGATGTTTACCTGTAAATCCAACAGCCCAGTCAGTAGTGCTTTCCCAGCGTGGGTTGCATTGTTTAGAAGGTCTTCTGTTTTAATAACCTTAATGACCTCAGCAAGCATCAGGTTCTTGGATGGATCTCCAAGCCAGGTATTAAAAATCCGAAAGGGCTTGGGAAAGGTTGGAAAGAGAGTTGTGGAACATATTAGAAGGCAAATCACCATAATAAAGACAAGCAAGCTATTAAACTGGTAATGCAAACATCTGGTGTATGAAAAAGCATGCACTAACCTCAGCAACCCCATTTTTCTTATAAGAGCAAAATAACAGCTATCCAGGTGAATAGAAACAAAAGGCAACTACTTTATGCTACAAATAGAGCACGTTCTTTCTTGCTGCTCTGACATCTCATTGAAACATAGCTATAGATGACATGGAAGTCAGCATTATCTATACGTGTTTTACATTCAGGCTTTATGTTTTCCCCCTTAATTCTAATTTTTTTTTCATTTATTACATCTAAAATGTCATTAGTACAATGAAGACATTTTGCTGACAAAATCCATAATGCTGACACACGAGCTCTGAAGACACCA
Source organism: Florisuga fusca (assembly GCA_038090715.1). Lineage (NCBI taxonomy): Eukaryota > Metazoa > Chordata > Aves > Apodiformes > Trochilidae > Florisuga > Florisuga fusca. The sequence continues at coordinate 179,690 of JAAWXA010000080.1, forward strand.
AGTTTCCCTACAGAAAAAAGGTGACAGTTTGTGGTTGGATTTTATATTGAGAGTTGGTTCATGAGGATAAACCCAGTTCTTCACTCCTGCCCAGAACATTTATGACCTTTGTGACTGACAGCAACTGTAATCAAACTGAAGAAGTGACAACTTTTGTGTAAGCACAAAGAAAATATCTATGAAAGAGCAGCTCCATTTAGCTGAATCGGTGTTAGTGTAGGAAATCTTATCTCTTCCATTGACTTTACAGTTACTCATGAATGGGCCAACAAGCACAGAATTCATGTTTCACTGAAAATCTTACAGCATTTGGCCTGAACTCCTCTTTGGAGAAAAATCCTCCTGTCATCATCTTCTTACTGAATGTTACCACATCAGCTGGGTCATCCAGGCCCCAGTGCTCATGTGCCCAGAATTTTCCTGTGCAGCCACCTCCTGTCTGCACTTCATCCACCAAAAACGCACAGCCATGCTGCAGAGAGATCAAAGAGCAAGGAATGTGAGTGCACATATCCAAACCAAAAATACCTCCCTTAGTGAACAGATAAATACGAGCCAATTACATGCAACATTCCCCCATAGCAATGCAACCCACTGTGCATTAGGTTTTACAGTCAATAATTCGGCTTTTTTTTCAGAAGGGTACTAGAAAAATATTTTCTACCTAAATTCACAAATAAAGTACATGTTTTTATGTAGTCGTAAACATTTCTAAAGGATACCTGAAAACATCAGCTAGAGGCCTGGGTAGCATTTTCAAAGCCTCCAAGGGAAGCAAAGCATCACTTCTAGGACTATTGTTTGTTTTAAATAAGAAGTCCCTGCTTCTGATCTGAGTCAGGCATTTATGGGACAAAGGCAATACCAGCAAAACGATCTGTTCGGTCCAGGGGCTAAAATGACCCTGGAAGATCTGACTTCAGATGAGTCTGCCAAAAGAGCAGACTCATCTGTAATTTTAGCTGTAAACGTCTTTTTCTGTAAAAGATTATTTGTTGAAACTTTGGGACAGGGAGATCAAGCTATATAATCATATTTTATTTAAAAATTATTGGCAAATACTTTTGTCAGTGTCTTGTTTTAGACAAGGCAAACTTTCATTTCATCATGTTGACTATATCACCCTGGCATGAGCAGCTGTTGAAAATAGGGAAAGCTGCTTTCTTATGGGAGAAAAGAATTTTTCAAACATCACCTGTGTTCTTCTCTGTAAGTACAAATGCTTTGAGGGTGAAAAAAACATGGAGTAGGTCTTATTGAGAGTCATCACTTCTAAACAGGTAACTTCACATTCCAAATATCAAGACATCTGTCCTTTTCATTGTTTTATTGGAACTGAATTCATGTATCCACTTTTTTTGCAATTAAAAGCAAGTATGTCAACAAATAATTACTTTTTGAAACATGCCTCTTCTGAAATGGTTTCCACTACCTCAAAAAATCTGCATTATGATTTAGAGAACACTACTGCAAAATGCATTGTTGATGAATTGGAGTAATTTCTGTCTCAGGTATTAGAAGAAAATTTATTGCAGTAAGGAAACTAAATGTGCAGCAAATGCAAGAGAAATACTGTACTGACAAGGGGTGTACACATGTATATAACTACCCCAGTTGCTACTAGGGATGCCTATGAAGCTCAAAGTGCCTGGGACAGGGGATACAGGGGATAAACCAACAAATATGTGCATATTTAGCTAACACTGAGTGAAGAGTGAAATATTTTGGTACCTTTCTGGCAATATCTCGTAGCTTTCTGAAGAAGTCATCTGAAGCATGGTTGTCCCCACCCTCTGACTGTATTGGTTCTACAATAATTCCAGCCACAATCTTCTTCTTTTTCCTGTACTTTACAATCAGGTCTTCCACCTGGAAATCAAACATTTATGGCACATTTTTCTTTCAGGACATTTGCACACTTCCTCACAGAAAAATGAAATCTCAGAAACAGAACTTAAGCATTTCATAGACATCGCAAGCCACTGTAGCTTGCTATGCCATTGCTGTTACTCCATCTAGGCAATATAGAAGAAAACAGATTTTGTGTCAAAAAACAAAACTCATCTAATGTAATAAAGAAGGTAATATGGTAAATTTGCTTTTTCTGGTCATCCACTTCACATACATGAAAATTAATCAGATTAAATTCTGCAGAAATCCTGCTGCTAATCAGGAGCTTACAGAGAAGTTTTAATTAACCTTATAGTGCTAGTTGCTGCTTTAATACTCTCATTTGTACTTGCAATACCCCTTACAGCCTGTATAGGCTGTGTAAAGTGATGGTTTCCCAAGGATGCCAGTAAGCCAACCCTCAGATTTTCAAAGAAAGTGTTGGGCTTTTAAAGAACAGCTTCAAGCCTGTGGACTAATTTTTGTATTAGTCCCCACTCCTACCCTGTTGTGGAGCAAACACAAGTTGCTACCCTTCCCATTTTCTCTCAAGTTTGGCAGGTTGAATAAGAGTTTGGTTGGATCCAGCACCGCACAGCCATCCAGAGTGCTGCTGTGCTCCCTTCAGCATACCAGAGCCCCCCCCTCTTTCTCTGGTTATGTTGCTCCAGACTGTGCACTGTTCCAGTTCCAGTCACAGGCCACACTGAGCTGGCACTCATACTTCCAGGAAGAAATTCTCAGCAGAGGGGGTAATCAGGCGTTGGAATGGGCTGCCCAGGGAGGTGGTGGATGCTCTGTCCCTGGAGGTTTTTAAGAAGAGACTGAATGTGACACTCAGTGCTGTGCTCTGGTAATCATGGTGGAAGTAGATCAAAGGTTGGACTTGATGGTCTCAGAGGTCCTTTCCAACCTGGAAGATTCTGTGATTCCACAATTCTGCACTCAAGAGTGAGCTCTTGAAAGTGACATCTCCTGGATTCCAGTGAGACCAGCAGCAAACCTGATGGTTCCAGTGCCTGGAGCCCATTTGCCTCCCTTAGACACTGTTCTGCCCACCTTTCCTCAGCCCAACCTGGAGTTCTCGAGAAAGACCTTTCTTTTGAAAGGCAGGCACAAACTTCTAACCAACAACAGTGAATGCTATGTTAATCACATGCTGTTCCAATCCCTGAAAACATTTTTTTAGTGAAAACAGCTAATCCTACTAATGTTATTCATTATTTCAAAACAAAAACAACCAAAAGCTGCCAGAGTTTTTTACCTCCTCTAAACAACGGGCTTCTTCCTGTTGATTCTCTTTCACAAAGTCTTCTAGAGGATACTTTAGCCTTGGAAATGGAGCAATAGGCCAGTCCAGTGATGGAATGTCCAACTTGTGAATTGCTTTAGAGTGAGTTGTAGCTAAGCAACCTAAAGCCAGAAAAGCAAAAATTAAATTAATACCTGGTCTACAAACAATATAGGAAAAAAGCTACCAAGAGGTGAAAAATTGTCTGACACCAGAACTGTAGAATTCTCTTAACTGCTCCATATTTTTACTTCTTTTTCTGAAATAGTGGGTAACTTGGTTTAGTCAAGTTTAAGTGGATTGCTCAAGCTTTTAAGCATCAGTTTCCACATGCAGTGTTCCAAAAGATTAATTGTTGTCAATCTGAACACAGATGAGATGGTTTGTGTGATGGTTTCACCTGTCCAAAGACAAAGCTCAGAATTAGAGCACTCTTGTGTAACCTGCTTAGACCAGGTATTGAGACAATATAAAAAGGTAAAAATGGGTGACATCTCATTTGTATATTGTACTTTACCCCAAGAGTTATAGTATAGACAGGAAACCTTGAATTCAGAATGAAAGTAAGACTTTCTTTCCGGAATTTATTCCGGAAATAAATTTCAAAAAAATAGACAATTAATTCCCACTATAACTGAAATACCCTTTTTCAGTACTTGGTGGGGCTTCCCAGGCAAACCTTCAATAGCCCTACAGCTTCTCCACTGGTAACATTTGATTAAGGAAAAAAACCCTTTTCAGAAATGACAGTGGGATGGCAGCTTACTGCAGGGCTGAGGGGAGGAAGAGGAAGGGAGGTGTTGCTGCAGAGTTTTGCTTACCCATGGTCCTTCCGTGGAAGCCGCCCATGAAGGAGAGCATGGCGTAGTCAGGGCAGCCAGGGGGCTGCAAGCAGAGCAGAGCAGAGCAGTGGTCAGTGAGCAGTGCCAGGCAGGTGGCCCTGCTGCAGCCAGACAACAGCCCATGGCCACTGCACTGCAGGAGGGCCGGGTCCAAGCTGTTGCTCCTCATTGCATGCTGAGCTTTTTCCCCTTCAGTCATTGGGCACAGCGAATCGTTATATTTACCCATTTAAGCAAGTACATTGATTGTCTCCTAAAAATTGCCTGACTTCCTAAAATGCACCATTAATACTGATGAATGCTTGGCCATTTACACTGTGTATCACTTCACTCATGAGCTCACATAAAGACTGAACATTCACTACAGTGAGCCTCTCTTTGTAGGAACTACGAGCATGTGGGCACAGGGTAGCCATGCCCAGGTGTGCCATTGGGAGCTTTGGGGGCTCTGCAAGGAGGGGCTAGTGCTGCCCCATGCATTCCTGATAAACTGCTGTGCCAAGGATAAGAAGGAACCATAACACAAGACATGCAAACTGTATACTATCTGGAACTGAATAAAAGGACTGGGATAGCCCCCCAGCCCCTCTAAAAATACAAAATCTCTTTCTTCTCTCTTATCATGCAACTGAGAAGATAATCACCACTTACACATTCTATTTACACCTTTAGTCCTGTAACACATGCTCTACTACAACATTCAGGCTACAATATTTGTAACTGGATGCTGAAGCACCCTGGTTCCCAAAAGAGGGATGAGTTGCCCACTTAAAATCCATCCCCACACACCTCCCCCAACAGCAAAGAGAACTACAACAGTTAGATCAAACAAGAATACTCATGTTTAGGTAGATAAACTTGGACAAAAAATTATCATCTGTTTTATGAATCTTTGGTCATCTTATAAAATGATCCTTTAAGTCATGATGTACCATCCTCTTACGTGTATTGGCACAGCCAATACAGTCTGACCATGCTGTAAGCAATTCCACAGAACTTTAAAAATATTTCCTAAGAGAAACAAAACAAACAAAACAACTAGAAGAACCCTACTAATTTTTAAAGCCAAATTACTTTCCTAATCTCATGTGAATTAATTGAATGTTCATAAGTACAGACATGTGAATGATCAGGCTGTGGACAAAAAGTGTTTTACTTGTAACATCTCAAACAAGAGATTAAATACTCTGTTTTCTGCTATTGTTGCATGTTAATATTTGAGACGGGCAGGAGCAAGACCACCTTGGTTGAAGGTAGATAGGACCTCAGAGGTTTATCATCTGCATTTAAATTTCATCATCCTGCCTGTTGTTAACATTTGTCAGTCAAATTTTGAGCAACCCCTTGATCTGTTTTAAACCATAAAATCACAACTTCTGAAAAAAATAAATAGGTCTGTTCTAATTATTTGTAAACTTTTGCATGTACTAATTATCCCCATGGACCCATCCATCACATGGGACCCTCTCTAGCAAATGATATGTCATGAAAAAGGGAGATCTAAAAGATTCGCAACTATGAAGGATGCTGAATACAAGCAGGTCCATTTGTTGGAGGCAGTTTGTATTTCACTATCTTCTAAATTTACAAAATACAAGATTACACTCCAGAGATAGCAAAGCAAGCTTTTGCTTCCAATCTTCCTTTATAAGCCCAAGCCAGTGATACATCTGTACTTGTGGTAAAGAACAAATATTACCTGATTAATCATGCAAGATTCCAGTTCCTCTTTTGTGACGTTATTATGGCCTCTCTCCTTGTTCTGTAAAAAAAAAATAAATCAAAACACAAAAAAACAACTGGAGCCAATGGAGACACCATTGCATACCAGTTGCAATCTGTATTTTCCTTATTTTCTTCATAATTTCTAAAGTTCTGTCAATATAAAGTGAAATCATAGATGAAAACTTTTAAATGAAGATTTTATACTAAGTTGAATATAAACAACATCATGAACAAGAGAACCCTCAAGCCTTACTTTGTTTTACAGTAACAGTTCTGATGATGAATAAATACTCAAGTCTACAAAATTCTAAAAAAAACCCCAACTTAATATTTTACTCACTCTGTACCACATAAATATTGCTTTAAAGGCATTTTCATTGGAGCAGGAGCCGCAAGACATGGTCACCACCTGTGACAGGCCCTTAGGAGCCACCTGTCAATGAAGAGAGAAAATTACTCCAAAATATTAAGCGCAAATGAATTGAAAAGTGATGGTAACACTGATCAGTCCTTAATATCAGGAGCTTCAGTGTAAAGGCTGCCATGCCTTCCATGAGGAAAGCCAATTGCAACTGCATCTGAGAGGGTTCAACTCAGTTTCAGTCCCAAGGATCTTCCAGTTTAAGTCAAGACAAATAGATGCACTTATTCCACTGTCTTTTATGAAAGCACAGTGAACAGAAGTTACTGACAGTGTTTTCTCTTTGGTTCTTGAATCCACAATGAAATAGGAAGTATCCATGCAGAGCAGACCCATCACCCTCTTACATTCAGCTGTTACATCAGGGACAAAAGTTCAATCTGATTTACTTGCAGCAGGAAGGCAGGTGTTCCCTATTAAAATCCATAGCATCCCTTGATATGCCCATTTCTCAAACATAGAACATGGTAACTTATCACCTATGTTTCAAAACTTACTGATAACAAAGATTCCTTCAGCTTATCTGCAAAGTTCTCTGGAGGTAAAATCCCTAGGGCAGGTCTGTTGATAAAAGTGCTCTACAAAGACAAAGGAAGAGAAATCTTTAGGTTTTACTCAAATGAAAAGTATTGTGTAATCACTTTTACATTTTCACAGTTACATTTTATTCTAATTACAAATTACTAATTTTTAATACCCATCAGAAATCTGTAGTCATGGTGCAAAGGGTATTAAACCCAGGAAAGCTGAGCCTGCTGCCCAAACAGGTGTTTCTGAAAAGCAGCTCTTGATGACCCACCCTCCTTGATCTCTCCAGTCTACTAATGGAGATGAAGCTGTCATATTTAAACAATTAATTTAAATTGTCGTAGATTAAATTTGATTTATCATTGTTCTTAGCCTTTGTAGGTAATCTTATTTGATTCATATTGTGCTACTTTTTACATTAAATTTGCTCAGAAAAGGACATGCTTAATAAATTTGCCAACTGCAAAGCATCATTATTTGCCCCTTTTTGTTTGTTGCTTTTCTTGTTATAAGTCATCATTGAAATTAAAGGCTGAGCTCTAATGACTTGTCTTTATAAGTCTCCAGAGGGGAGATTAACTCCCCCCAAATATTCATATTTTCAGTGCGACTCAAACTTGCACATTTACCAGCATTTTTCAAACTTTTTCCTCAATATAAGTAGTCATTTATTCAGGTGTGTGGACCACAGCAGGAGATGTGAATGATCACACTGTACTTTGTAAGAACACTTTATCAAAATTCAAGTATCGTACAAGATATAACAAAGTATGAGCTAGGAGTTTATAACTTGTACAAGTGCATGACTTCCAAAACAATGTTTGTGTCAACATGTTCAAGCTTACCAAAAAAACACAAGCAACTAAGCAAGGATGTTACAGATAACGGAAAGTTTTTGTTCAGTAGGTATAAGAAGCCTCACTGGACTTTTAATCTCTGTTTAGAAACAAATGTTCATGTAAAATTACGATATAAGAGTCCATAAATTTGTTGTGTATTTGGTTATAGGCTGCTACAGTCAACTGACAACATTTGCCACTAAACAGGAAAGTTTATTTTTCTTTTGTTAATGACATGGTCAGCAGAACATTGACATCAAGCTGCTATGGTCTCAAATGAACAGATGCATATTCTGTCCTTTATATCTGGCTATAAAGAGGCCACATGGAGCGTTACAATAAAAAACTCCCTACAAGAGAACAACAATCTCTGTTAACATTAAACAAGGGCCCTCCATGTCTATTACTCAAAAAAAGTACTTCCACAATATAGCTGTCACTTTACAGTCAGACCCCGGTGAGGTCTGCAGTGAGGTTTGCACAGTTCTGCCTTAGCACAGCAGAACTGACATCCTGCCTGTGCTGTGCCCAGGCTGAGGCCTGCCAGAAACCCTAAGGGCACAGTCATGCACAAACAGGTTTAATGCCACCCTTTCTGCTGAATTGGCACAGATTTCAGAAATGGGAACTAGGCACCAGTAACACCTTTGATGCTTCTGTGTGGGAGAGAGGAGTCCTGGTTGTACCATTAATCCTGGACTTTTGGGGCAGTTCCTCTTGCTGCAGACTTCCTAGTGAGCAGCCTGTTAACATCCTTTTCCCAGTGGACAAATCAGCAACTGCTGCCATACAATAGGTTTTCTTAAGTTTGTTGTTTTGGTTTTAGTTTGTTTTTTGGGGGGGTTTTGATTGGTTGGCTTTTAAAGTTGACTTTGTCTATTTTTGCATTACAGTGAAAGTATTGTTGTCTCCTCAGAAATAATTTTTAGAAATTAATATAAATATTTAGAAATATAAATGCTTTCCTGATACCTCCATCTCCTTTTGATAACTTCAGCATTTCTAGCTCTGATGTTTTTTGAAAAAACTGATGTATTTTAGTCCTGGGGAAGGAATTTCTCATCCTGACAAAATGAGAACTCCATAAAGCAAATTAGGCCAGAGAACTCAAAGGCCTGCACTACTTTGACATGCTGGCTCAGAATTTACATTCTGCTGGAGTGAGCCAGCACACTCTTTAGGAAGGGAAACACAGGTATGAGAGGGACCTCACCCACAGTTAAGCCCTACCCTTGCAGGCAACATGAACACCCATTACTGGTTTGCAGAACCAGGAGCTCAGTAACTATATTCAGTACACAAGGGATCTACTGGTATGAAGTCCAAAGCCAGTGAGCTCAGTTTATCCACATACGATACATATAAGCGTCTTTGCCCATACAAGTTACAGTTTTAAAAGCTCCACAAAATCATTATGGAATCCACAATTTCTTTCCAAGGAGGAGAAAAAATGAAGCTTGAAATAGGATGCAACTTCATTTCAACAACTTTCATAATTTAATCCATGTTATTTCTGATCACTATCAGTAATACTGCTAGGGAAAACAAGAAGATCCTTTGTTTAAAAAGCAGTTACTCAGTTTTGAAAAAATCCTATTGTCCAGTGTAATGATTTTTTCACGAACGTGCCATATTTAGGACACCATTTTTGTATTCAAAATACTATATCCTTTCTATTGGACTTGTGCTTGCTTTCGGCTTCATCTTCAAGAATATTGCTAAAATGATTATTTGGAAACATTGTGCTTGAACTATCAGTTATAGCTGGCTGCAAACATATCAAGTGCTTGCACCACCCAAATGTTTCCTTCCTGTAAAGCTTTACAGAGGTTTTGGCGTCTTCTTAAACATTACTGAGCTCTCTTTCCATCTAGTCAGAAATAAAGAAAGCAGATCCTACCATACTTTAAATTGAGTCATTAAGCATTCATTATCAGTTTAATAAAAAATAAGAAAGACAGCCACTAAGAGGAAGATGACTCTTTCAAGTACTTAATGTTTTCATTCACTTACCAAGTTCTGTGGCTGCTGCAAAAGCTTTATCAGGGAGGGATGGCTGTAACCTAATTAAAAAGAACAAAGACAGAAGACAGTTACTTCTATCTGGCTTCAACAAACTAATGTAAAGCATAATCTAGACCTTAACTGAATGTGTTACTGTTTCTTTGTAACTTATCTATGTTTTAAATGTTAACAATAGAACTTCCAAGTCACCTGTCTGGAATCCAATCTTTCCTTCTCAGTCTCTCTCATGACCAGTTTTTTGCTTTTTTCTTCCAGCTTTCCTTACTTTGAAAAATTTGTAGTTGGGAAAAAAAAAATAATTGTCCTTTTTACTCAGAAATATCAAGGTACTAAGGATGCTTCAGGTTTAACACAACAAAAGTGCTTAATTTATACCCATTGATGTTCTATGGAAAAACTTGCCTGCTTACTGATAAAAAAATGTATTGATTAAACACCAAAGGAGCCCAGAGAATTTCATTTTAAGCTTGGTTTCAAATGTATGAAGTGCCAAAGCCAGATATTAGCAACATCTTTTCTATTCCCTTGTAGAAACAGTTGGAAAACTCATCTTCCCTACTGCTCAAGAAGTCCGACTGCTCGGATTTCATTACAAAAGCTCTTCAGGCCTCTAAACTCATTCTTGTTGAATGACAATAGCCCTGATTATCCTGTCAGAGCAATGGAGCACTAGGCTCCTGCATTAACAAATCAATTATAAATTCTGTTTTGAATATTTTAGTTCAAAACAAGAAGATATCCAGTAAAGAATCTGTTAAAATTATTATTAAGATAGTACAAGTGACACAGACAACAGAATCTGCATTGCATCTGCTGTCATGGGAAGAATTGTTAGGCTAGAGGGAATGACATAGTTGAAAGCTGTGTCACTAACAACACCTTTAAGAGTATAGATACTGTTTTTTAAATCTCTAAACTAAACCTTACCCAAGTTTTTACATAAATAGCTACAGTTGCTTAGAAAGCTTAACTATTGACTCTGGTATTGCTTGTAAAAAGGTGTCATTTGGTTGCTGGTGTTAAGACATGAAGAACACAGAGGTCTTTGCGTCTTCTCTTCTGTAACAAATTCAAGGCTTCTGTTACCCAGAAGTTCTCCTTTCCCACTCACACAAGACGTCTCTCCCATTTTTCCACTTTAGGCCATGTGGCCCTGTCTTCCTCCTGGTGCTCCCTATTCCACTGGTGCATCCTCAAACAGGACCCAGTAAAATTAGAGAGAATCCTTAAATCTTGACTCTTTCTGAAAGAGTCGGTCAGCGTGCAGAAAGATGCTGAACTGGTCCATGTGTTCGTAGTCATAAAACAAACACCAGGAAAGAAGTAAATGGTTAAATAACAGTTACATAACAGTGGTACAGAAAGCCAAAAAGCTCCAGGCTGAGATGGCAAATAGGCAGTAACTTGTGTCGTTGCCATGACCAGCACAAGGGTTTGTAGCTTTACAAATCCACTCTAAAACACATTCCTTTAAGGAATGACAGAACTGGCTCTTAAGAAAAGGGCACCTGCTTCATCACTCTTGCTGTGTGTCTAGATCAATGTGACAGGAAAGCATATGTCCTCCAGGCTCATGAATTTCTTTCGTCTGCAAAATCAAAAAAAACCCTGGAGGCTGTTCAAATGATGAGATGGAGAAATCCCAAAGAATCCATTTGAACTGAGCAGCAGGCTGCTGTATCACCAAACTACACCTCTCTGCATCTCCCCAAACAAAAGCAGACCTTCCCAGCACTGATAAACAGATTTTTGTTCCATTTGCTCTTCCAGGATGTGTGCTAGTAAACACATCAATAGAATCCCCTTTTGCATTTGGTTTCATGAAGTTTCTCTTGTTAGATACAAGTTTAAAGGAATATAATATGCTACAGCTTCCCAAAACAAATGTATTAAAATTGGTTTTATTTTTGTTTTTCATCAAGAAATAGGCCAGAACATCTTTGACTAGTGTTTTTTTATATTTTAGTTCTTATCTTTCCACACAGGTACTTACTACATCTCAACCTCTGCTCGTAAGTGTATTCTAGACTAGCATTATTAAATCTTAGGACATCCTGAGACTTTCATAAAAGGTTTTATTACATTTACTATCCGAGAGACAACAACGGATAACTAGCAAGCACCTTGTGATCTTGTTTTGGTGTCCCAGTCTAGAACCTAACTGTTGGCAAGAGGGATATTATTAGTAATGTCTGCAGTTTCAGATGGTCAGCCTTGTCATTCAGTACAACTAAAAAAAATAAATTAATGCTGTGTGTTCAGTTAGATTTAGGTCAGCACGTAAGTATTAAATTTCCATTTCCTTCTTATTGCTACACATCATAGAGCCATTATCTGCAAGGCTCTATTAAGCATTGTACACTAGTTCCTTCGTGACTGAGGAACATATCCTGTAGGACAAAAAATACAGTTTATCCTCAAGAAGGCATTGCCACACATGGAATGGATTGCAGGTTTGATTTAAATATGTAAAGGTTATGTTAACTATCTCACAGCCAATACATTTATATGCTTTTGAAACTCACTGAAATCAGCATTATAGAGTAATAACTGCATTCCTATTGTCATGGCCTGGGAAGAGCTGTCTGGGAATGAATGTATGCACACTGCAAATTCAGCTTCTCTCTCATTCACAGCTGAAGCAAATGTTAGCAGGAATTGCAGTTTTGCTGTCAATGGTGCACTTACCCTGTAAGCAAAGGTTGCACGTGTTCCATCATATAGCACAAAGCATCTCGTGTCCAATTCTAATTTCACTTTTAAGTTACATTATATTATCAGCAGCAGCTGACAAGACTGCATATTGCATTCCTGAGAATGTCCCTTCCTACCTGTCAGCATTCAGAATATATTTCAAACAGATTTCCCTCTCCAGGTTGCATTTTACTTCTTGAGTATTTGCTTTGACAAAAGTTAAGCTATCATTGTGAGGGAAGGAACTGAACTAAAGAGAACTGTCAAAATCCTATTTTAAATGACAGGCTTTAAGAAAAATAAATTCACAGAGCTAGATAAATAGCCTAGAAAAATTATTGCAAAGACATGAACTTTGTTTATGCAATTTACCACTCCTTTCAAACTCTCAAACTCACCACTGTCCCATGCCTTAGTATGAGACATCATGGTAGAGTAAATGTATCAGGTAGTTTCTATGCACAACACAACATCTACCTTTTAAATTACCCAACACTTCTGCAGAAATGTATTTTTAAGCAACTGGAACTAAGAAGAAACAAACTGAACTACTGAAACCTGTAGTCTTTGCAGTTGGAGCCTAAATCTCTGTCTTGCTGCTTTTCCTTTCATCTTGAAATGCTTCACAAAAAAAAATCCACTGACTTTCCCAATCACTTGAGAAGCTCACGGTTTGGTCCCTCAGCCTGACCCATCAATTGGCCTTCACTCAGCACCACAGTTGACTGGTCTTGTCTTATCCTAGTAGAGGTCACATAGACAACTCTTTTTTTCAGTCTGTTTGAGACAGAAATATTAACTAAAGCACATTGTTTAATGCTAAAATGTTTAAGTTATGTTTGTTAATGTTTAAAACAGTAACATACTGTTGCAGAATTACCAAGTACACAAATCCAAGCAAACAAAAATAACCTAAATTGTGGAATTTGCATATTCAAATTAAGATTAATACTACAAATTCTAGGCACCACTATGTACTTAAAGTGAGCTCTAATTACTTAATTTATAGTTTCTTCAGATACTAAAAGACACTGGTACATAACACACAGCAGTGAGGTGTACCCTGATCACAACAAGGCATACATGACATCAATTTTAGGTTTTATAGTTAATCAACCAACCAACTTCTCTGGTAGTGGCTGAGATAAGAAAACATCATCTTGATGACAAAGAAAAAAAAATTTCGTACAACTGTCTCCTACCTATTGGGATGGATGAAATCTGAGAGTAGAGATCCAGCATGCGATTGCCATCTACATCTACAAGGTAGTTCCCTCGGCTCTCTTCATAATTGCAAAAGAAGTGTACACCTTCTGCATTCTTAAAGGAAAAAACAATTAATGCTTTAAAAGCAGTAGAGTGTACAAAGGTGCAACTAGTGGTTATACAACAAAATCTGATAACAGTATCTAATGATAATATGCAAAGAGACATTTATTGCATAGGAATTAACTGTACAGCTGATTTTATAAAGAGAGACTGTTAAAAAGGCAAATGCCATTTTTCTATAAAAGTGGAGCACAGACTGAGGAATTCTTGGGAATGCAGTACACACTTAGTTTGACATACTTTCAAGCTCAAATAGACTTGTGTTTTCACTTGCCACTTCCCAACAACACAAAAGGCACATATAGTGTTTAAAGAAAATCCTAGAAAAATAATTCTGCAGTATTCAAAATATACTAAAAATATTTTATTCAAATGCACATGTATACCATCTGAAATCACAGTATTAACATTCCTCCTGTTCAGAAAACGTGAAAAATTACCTGAATTCCGTTCAATTGCTTCATTAATTCCTGTAGAAAAACAGACACCAAAGTATGCAATTACCAAATAATAAAGAAGAATATATGTTTCTTTTTAATGATCACAGAAATCATACGCAGATCTTGCAGTCCTACGTGCTTACCAGGCAACTCTGCTTGCCAGATGAACTCTCATAGTGCATCTTGCAACCCTGACAGTAAAAATTATTAACAGTGGCACACAGAGTTTCATGGGCTGCATACACAGCTTAATTGCAAAGCTTCAAAAAAGAAAGCTGACTCTTCTACATTAATCAACTGAACTGAGAAAACAAGAGACAGAAAGGATACTGGCACATTGGTTCTAGAAAGACAACTCCTTTCTAAAAAAAAAAACCAAACCCAAAAAAAAACAAAAAACAAACCAAAACACCATATATAAAAATATTGACTCTGCCAGAATAAAACAGTATTCATCAAATTGGAACTCTGTTTCATTTCAAAATCAAAGCATTATTTCTGTGTCTGGCTGAGGCAAGTGATTTCTAGGCTAACTCTGTACCTCCCAGCTTCAGGCCAGCTGGTAAAGATCTATTATCCCTTGCCCTTCTCTACTTTCCCTATGTACATGGATTACATTGAACTTTTAAGAAATTGGGTTTTGTCCTTTTCTGAGCAGGGGCATTTCATTCATAAGCTTCTAATTCTCAACATCTTGGTAAAAGTGGACTAGACTGTTGTAAAATTACACTTATTTGTAATAGATTAAAGTTTCAAATGAAGTTTGCCTTTTCACAAGTTAAACACAGATAAAGGAAAAAAAAAAAAAAAAAAAGAAAAATTAAACCCCAAGCCATTATGCTTACTCTAGATCTTGGTCCAGGAACTTCTGTCTTCATTAGTGGTCCATCATAATCAAAATCCACATCAATTTTAGCTGCAGCTTGACTGATATATCTGTGTCCTGTAAAACATAATGAAAACCTGAATACAGACTGTATTTCCTGTGCTCTCATCTCAGAATAAATATCCAGACTTTACTTGAGAACACTTGACAGTTGAGACCAACTACATTGTATTGTCTGAAGTGAATTAAATATCTCATTTTTGACAAGTGGTAAAATAAAACTAATACCAGTGCGGTGGTTTAAAAAAATATATAAACAAGTGAAACTACAGTGCAACTCTAGAGAAACAGGCAAACCCTACTGTAAAGGACAGGAGGACTAATTGTACACCTGTTTCCATCTCAGTCTGCCCATTGTGTCTTGAGCAAGACTTTGCCATGAATTCCCCACTCCTCATGCAGAGATTGTTTTGCTTGCTACTGTAATAACCAAAAAAATCCAAGGAGTCCACAGGTAAAAACCATTGTGATGTGCTGCAGGAGCTGAAAGAACACCACTTGGGAAAGATTAATGTCTCAAAAGTAAATGGCCATGTTTAGAATAAGTTAAAAATCTTATGTGAATCCAGCATCTTACACTGCACCACTGTGTGGCCAAAAATAGTGACAGTTTTCCTTTCATCCTGCCTCTGACTTTGCTGTTCTTTATGTTTTAACTGAGGAACCATTTTACACTTGACATCCTAAGGAAACAAAAAGGTGAAAAATCTGTGCTTTATCAGCAATGTTTTGGGTTTGGGGTTTTGGTGGTTGTTTTGGGGGGGGGTGTTGTTTGTTTGTTTCTTTTGTTGGGCGGGGGTGTTGTTTTGTTTATTTTTTTCATTTGGAAACAACAGTTGTTAAAGAAACCAAATACTTACTGAGGGAAACAGAAGGTATAGATAGTGCTTGGCGGTGTTTTGAACACAGCCATTTGGCTTGATTTATGTCAGACCTAGTTGAGATGTCTCAAGCAAGCCTGACTGAGAAATTTTATTTGAAAAATCACAGCCCTTTCAAAGCATCTCTAAGTACTTAAACTCGCTGCTCATTTTGGGAAAACTTAATCTGCAAAGATGATCATTCTCCTCAGATTTAATTCCAAGCGTTATCTCTGAGATGTGCCAGTGCCTCTCTGCAATGCTATTCTTAGGTTTTGTTACAGCAACACCACTTTATTTTTGTGACATTCTGTTTAGCATTCATGTAAATTGGACACCACATGACAACTGCTCCATTGGGAAAAAAGCTACTGTGTATAAAGGATCAAAAGCAACATAGTTCATAGCCAATAAAGCTGAAGATTTAGTAGACTGGGAAGTATTAAAAGGGTAAAAGAGAGAACATTAACCCTCCTGTGCCCTCTGCTCCTTCTCTGATGGAGATCACACAAACCATTGGCAAACATTTCTCCTCCCACGTCCTCTCCCTGCCCAGGGTTCCACTTGATATGATAAAGAGGAAAGCACCAAGTGAGAGACAGCATATAAAAGACAGTTGAGTAGCTAGTAGTAGCAAGAAAGAAATGGAAAACCAGAAGCATACTTTGAATTGTTTAACACATCTGTGAATTTAAGACAGGTATCTACAAGTGGCTTGCACAGTCCTCCTCCTCCTCAGCCCTGCCTGCTGCTCTGCTACCACACACAGCCCCACCACACACTGCCACAGCCCCTCCATCCATCTCCCATGGTCATCCCATCCGGGGCAGCAGCTCGCACAGGCACACTGTCTCCTTTAGTCTTTTTAAATGAGTTCTCAAAAAAATGCACTTGTTTGGACAGTGCTTAAAGATTTTCTCTTCTGTTAACAACCAAGCCACTATCAACATGAAAGATGCTTGACCACAAGACTCTGAAACAGAGACCAACTCTCACAGATTTGCTGGCCATCACCTGTGAGGTGTGGATAACGTCTTCCCTCTTCCACATGCCTAAAGGACAGTATGTGAAGTATTTTAACAGTTGAGGATTTTAAATTAAACACAAGTTTAATTATTGCCCTAAGAAAGTTCTGTTGTGGATATTGCAAAGGGAACACTCTCCCCTACGAAAACACACATTTACAGAGATGTACAACAGGGAATTCATTTGCAGAACATTTTACTGTTGTCCTAACTTGTTTCAAATCAAGAAGAGGTTGCTTCCATTAGGTAGGCTGTGTAACAAAAAAGCTCAAAACTGGTCAGCCTGCTTCATAAACCATCAGCATCACATTTTTGCTACTGTTTCTGCCACAGCCTCTTTTGTGTAGTGCTGTCCAAATGCTTGTGAAAATTAAATTAAAGGCAGAATCACAGTTTTTATTAGTGAAGGACGCCTGGTCAGCTTGATGCTGCTGAGTTTAAGGAGCAGAGGTACTGCCACAGCCCCATCCCCTTCAGATGGCCAGGTCATTACGGTCTCACGGGCTGCCTCTATTGTACAGGCAAAGCTTGGACCTCAGGCTGCTCTCAAAAGGCACAGATGACAGAGCCCTGGTGAAGGATGATCCGACCACCCCCTGCGTGAAGACTCAACTCAGCAGCTTTCTGGCACTCCTCGCACCGGTACTCTGTAACACTTTGTTCTGGAGGCCCCAAATAACGGCAGAACACAGGGGATGCCTCTTGCTTCCTGCTGCCCTAGGCCCTGCACACACAGCACAGCTCCAGAGGCAGCTCACTCTCCTGCAAAGGCTTTTCCAAGAACTTGGACACTGTGGCAGCCACAAGATCTACTTTGCTGTGCCTTGAGAAGGATTTCAGCCTGGATGCCATGCTCCATCTCTTTCGCTCCCCCCCTACTCCAAGTATAATTATTGCATTCTCCTAACGATGCAAGGAAATCAGATCACTCCCTGTACTGTTTCATCCCTGAGTAAACTGCAGTGTGCTCTGCTCAGCTGGCATTTCTATCATGAGTGGTACTCAATGTACATCTATTGTTTAGGAACTCAATGTACTTCACAACTTAGCCCAAATTATTCCTGTTTGACTTAATATCATTTTACTCTGCAACTCTGAAACGCTGGAGTCACTCAAGCTACTGCAATTTGATACTGATGAGTTTAGACTTCTGCACTTCAGGTCTTGAAAACTGCGCTTTGCCTCTCCAAAGACAGCAGAAATGGAACAGATAAAAACCAAGATTCTTATTATGTTCAAGAACAGTATTTTCAGGAATTAATAATCCCTGGTAGCTTGTCCTTCAGTGAACTAACAGCATTACCTTTGTAATAAAGGACCTAGAATTCAGAAATGTCACCAGGGACAAGTGAGACCTGGTTTTCCTCAACCTGGGGAGCTGAAACTCTCCGACAAATCTCCACAATGTGTATGTTTGTTTATCATACCTAGATGTTTAACTGAAGTTATGCTCTTGAGCCTACTGACAAAGTCAATCCACTGACCTTCTCTTAGGTCTGTGATAAAACTGCATCAGAAAAAGGATTTCTTGTGTTATATTAGTTTAACTTCAGAACAGGACCAAATGACATGACCTCAGCTTTCATCTTAAAAGTGTGTGGAGGTAATGGGCTACAGCAGTGCCCAGCTCTGAAGAAGTGTTAGGAAAGCTCACAAAGTACATCTAGCTATTATGACCAAGAACCCTCTTTTTCCTGGTAAACAAAGCTATCTCTTCACGTCATGGCAAAAGTAAAAAACATATATATGCACTATTAATGAGCCTAGTTATCAGAAAGTGCATTAGGTGAATGGTTAGCAGAGAATTTTATACCTATCCTGCTAAAGAGGGTGCAATAAGTTAAATTCCACTTCTCTTGCTTCTTGCAGACTCCTTAAAGGTCTGTGCAACACACATAATCGTACTAAATAGTAATATCAGCAAATTATCACATCCTCCATCTAACAGGATGCCAGCATTTCTAGGAGACAGGAAAGCTCATTTTCAACTTCTCTTTTCTATGCTCCCTTCATCACTCCCTAGGTGTCTCACTCAGCAATTTTTGAAGTACCCCATTGCTATAGCAACATAATTAACATAAGTAAACCCTGCAAACATTTTGTAATGTTGGTAGTCAGAAAAAGCACTCCTGGTAGCAGCTCTCTATTTTAAGTTGTGATCTTCACTAACAAGAGCTAGGCAAAGAAAGTGCTTAAACATAAAAATATGTATATTAAGTAATACATATATTATTTCCTGAGTGTAGAACAACTGGGTGTTATGTGGATATTGTTAGTGGGGGCACTGAAATTACAGAAGTGTAATTAAGAGGAGGAACTACCCCCAAGGAAAAAAAACCAAACAGAAAACAGTTGAAAATAGATACTGGCACACCACATCTCTCAAATTAGAGTGTTTTTATGTGAAAGAGTGTAAAGTGAAAGCTCCCCAGCCCCCACGAAGTCACATTACATGTGCCATATCACTGCTGCCCTGTGCAAGTGCAGAAAGGCAATCTCCCGTACTTGCCTTCAACTTCCACTCCACAATGTCTATCAAACAACCTTCCAGACAGAATTTTTAGAATGTGGAGGCTCTGACAGCCAAAAGTAGGAGGACTGTGATTTCCCTCAAGTCCTCTTTTAGGTGTTGCAAGTAGAATCTGTTACTAACAGATCTTGAAACGGAATGGCAAAAGGCCAGGCTATCTAGAGATGTTTGGAAAATGAACATCACTATTGCATAATATTGTGAAAACTTGGACTGCCATTTACAGAATGCTTACTCTGTAAGTTCAGAAGCTGTTCAGCATGAGATTTTATGTGTTTCTGTACTCCCACATACACACTGGGGATTTTATTGGAACAGTATTCTCCAAAGAAGAACTAAAAATCTGATACCAAACAGATTACAGAAGTGGAAGCTCCGGTAGGAAAGAGTAAGAACAGTTTCCCCCCATCAAAGCATAAACCCAAATCAACTCTTCAGCAGAGTCACAGGAGCATCCAACGGCTATTTTTCTTGTGAATCTTGTGATGCAAATAAGTCATAACATCCTTCCTCATTTGCAGCACAACAGGACAGAGTAACCGCTATTATGGAGTAAGAGCTCTTCAGGACACCTCTACAGATGAACAGTCACAAGGAACGACCCTGTAGGAACATGCAGCCAGCTGAGAAAAAAGGGGGAGGGTAATAGGTTTCAAATATGTAAAAGACTGTTGCAAATAGAACATTCCAGCTTCCAGATCCTTTGAGTGCAGGACAAACACTAAGGATTTAAGGTTTTTTCCTGTTTTGAAACTTAGATATTTGAAACTTAAATATTAGAACAAAGTTTTAAAGTTGAAGTCAGTTCAGCAATACAGCAAATTGCCTCTGAAGGCTGCAGAAGCTGCACTGCTGGGGACCTTGTAGAACATCCTAGAAGAGCTTGTGCATGCACTAATGCAAACTGATGGTACCTTAAGGCAGAAGACTGACATTTTGGCATGCTTTCCAATTCAAGAATCAAAGACAACTTTATCCCCTTGGGGTAATGGATAGGAAACTGAACCTGTATCTCTGGAGTCTCAGCCTGTCTTCATAGTTATGGTACTTTCCTACCAGCTAACAACTGACTGCATCTTCATCTGCCTCCAAAGCTTGGAAATGAAACAGCTTTCCTACCACTGTGGCACAGGCAATAAAACCAGAGTTGGCATCGAGTAAGATTTATATTCAGAGAATCGCTTGTCTGCACACAGGGCTGACAGCAACATTGAAACTCAGTTCGGGCGAGGCCTAACGCAGAGATACATTACCACTTCCCCAACTTCAGCTAGGTCTCCCAGATTTGCCTGGCTGCTACTGTACTGACAGCCACTACACATGGGTCTTTGTAAGAAAAGATTAGTCCAGCTACTCAGTCTGTTGCCAGTGTTCTGCCATCCTTCAATTATACTGAACTTTACCTTTGTGGCCAAACTATCAAGTACATTGAATACATAGAGAAAATAAAAACATTCCTGGTTAAGGCTTTTTTTTAAGGAAGGCATAAGGACTCGAAGTACTTAGAGGTTTTGCATTTTAGGGAAAATTTAACTTACTTATTACCTTCATATGTTTTGCTTAGCTTTTGCATTTTGATCAACTTCAATGATTTTCATTTCCCCCGTCTAGTTAGCTTGCCATGGGCTAGCACTGTGCTAACACTGAGAACTGAACAAAACAATGTTTAGTAAAAATTATTCTCCAACCAGACGCTTACCTATTGCCTCGTATTCCTTAAAATTATCCTAGATTCAAGCTGAACAGAATTTCTGCACTTCATGCGCACGCACAACTGGAACACAACAGCCCATAGGCATAAGAGACTTCTACCAAGAGGCAACCTATTATCTTGTTCTCTCCACCTTCATCCCCGTTTTGCAAACCTTGTCATTTTGTATCCACAGGAAAAAAAAAAAGCAGACCAAATGGCACTGCAGGATTTTTGTGGATGTGCAAGTCTCTTTTTCAGTCTGTCAAGCTCTGAATTTGAGCGCTCAAAAATACCTGGGAGGAGAGCATGCCGGGGCAGAGAGCTCCTGGGTGCCACCCTCAGCCTTTCTCTAAATTTCTCAGCATTTCAGAGGCCAGCAGCACTGCAACTTCATCTGGGACTCACCAGAAAATTGGCCTGAAGCTCTGATTTTTGCAATGAGCATCAAAGCTCCTGACTATCCTGTCAGCCAGGAATGTTGCAGGCTAGAAAACTGTAAGGACACAGCTCCTTCAGGTGAGGGGGTTCTCCTCTTGTTCCATCTTTTTCTAATCTCTAAACACACACATAAACATTCAGGCCCAAAGGCCACAGATCTGTTCTACAACCTGCAGCCAAGGCCCTCTATTTTTTCTTCAGTATTTTAGCAGGCTTTCTCACTTAGAAGTTTCCTAAAAGCAAGGATTGATTAACGGACCCTGGAGCTGCTTTTCTCTTTCATATTGAAGACCTACACCCCCTAATTGCAACAGTGAGAAAGGAACAGTGTGAGTTAGCACTTCTGCCTTCCAATGACATCAAGTATCTTGTACAACTGCAATATATTTGTCTTTGTGGTTAGGAAGCAGCATAAAAGTATGCAAAACACTGCAAGGGATCAGGAAGCATTAAATGGTACTGAGATGTCAGATTAGCTGAAAGGACTGACAGTTACCAAGGCGTGGTTGCTGCAAACACTTCCCATCATCCACTATCACCCAATCATTGTTCTTGCACCACACAGATAACTAGCATGTCACTCCCATAAACAGAGGAGCATCCTGTTCTGAAACACTGACCTAATACTTTTCCAGCAATTACAAGGCCAAATTTTGTGTTCTTTAGCCAAAGGTTAGTTGCTCTCCAAGTGTGTTATTTAGAAATAAATCGTGTTTAACTTTCTGAGCAAACAGAAGGATTCTGTGTTTGCCTGGCAGTGTCAGGTGGAGCACAGTGGCACTGCAGAAGGAAGAGCTGGAGGAGATAAGAAAAATTAACATTTACTTTGTCACAGAAACATACATCCAACCTTACTGCATTCAGTATGAAAGCACATGAAATGGATGCTAGACAATACATTCCACACTGCTTTTTCTAACAAAGCCATGAAAAATCTAGGTTTTATATCTACTTCACAGAGATTGCAGGCTTAATATAAATTACAAGTTGGGGCCTAGGAACAGCTTGTTATGCACTGGGGAGAAAGTAGCTTGACACTGTGTGGTGGATTTTTATTTCATGCTAGAGCTAACTACAGGCAGAAAATATCCCCAGTGAGGGCCACCTCTTCATGTCAGTCACACAAAACTTCCCCACATGGGAAGGCAGGCAGGGTCATGCTACATAGCACAAACACAAAACAGGCTAATTTTGATGAATTATTGTTTCATCTCTGCACCATGTAGCATCAGAAAGTAGCTGTGTAAGATCAGAGTTCCAGGGGCTGAAGAGCTTTATTTCAGTTAGAAAGTTCAAAGCACCAATGATTAACTAAATGCTTTGTTGTTTGCAGAATAAAAAAGACACAACAAAAAGCCCACAGCACCTTTCTGGACCATTTCTGGACTACAACTGCATCGTTATCTAAGATGTAGATCTTGCATTCTTCAAGTTTTGAAAGACTCAACACCAGACAAACCCCAGCAATGTTGACACTGGAGTTTTCTCCCCAGCATAAATTGAGCACAGACCAAGAAAATTTAAAACCCCAAATACTTACCAAATACAAGCAGCCTGGAGTTATGCTGCAGACAACAGGTCAGCTGTCGACTGAGCAACATTGATGCCATTTTATCTTTTCTTTACTCAAAAATACTCAATCTTGAGAGATTTCTTTCTGGGTGATTTTCTGAAAAAAAGAAAAGCAAAGCAAATACTCATGTTCCTATGGATGCAGCAGCTATTACTGGGCCATTCATTTCTATTTCCCCTTTCACAATTTTCAATGCAAAGAAACTGAAAGAATGCTTTGATGGATCACTGACAATGTTCAGAGCAGTCTCAGGATTGAGACCCAAGGCTGATGCTAGATCTGGTTGAGGCAAGTAACTTCTAAGCTAAATCTGGATCTCCCAGTTGTAGTGGGGCCAGGGGATAAAGATCATTATCTGTTTTCCCTTGCTCTTCTTCTCTACTTTCTTTATGTATGTTTGAACTTTTAAGAAATCATTTCCAGCCAGTTTCTCAACCCAGTCTATTATTTTGATTCAACCTAGGTTTATGAGAAAAATCTCACCTAGTACAAAAAGACAGCAGAACAACTGAAAAAAACCAGTTTCTACCAATTAATCACATCTCTCTGAAGAGAGACTGCAAGAGCTGAGATTGCTCAGCCTAAAGAAGGCTCAGGTTGCATCTAATCAATGTGTAATAAACACCTGATGGGAGGGAGTAAAAGAGCCAGATCTTCTCAGTGGTCTCCAGTGATTGAGTAAGAGGCAATGGGCACAAGCTAAAATACAGTAAGATCCATCTAAGCACAGAGAAACTCCAGACAGATCACCTAGAGAGGGTGTGGAGTCAACATACATGGAGTCACCCAACTGGACAAGAAGCCTTTAGGTGACACTTCTTGAGTAGAGGACTGGACCAGATGACCTCCAGAGGTCCCTCACAACCTCACCTGTTATGTGGTTCTACCTCAGCTCTTTAAAGATAAATGACCTTGTAAAGTCAAGTAGCATGAATGAAAATATGACTCCTCTTTCACTCTGGATCACCTGGGTAGAAAGCCTAGCTGAAAGTCATAAATAGATAAAACAGATCATTGAATTATTAACCAGGATACAGGTTAAATTCAAACTTTAGACATTGAAGTGTGGTACCTTGTGTTCTATGTAGGACACTAGAGACATTTTTTGCCTGTACAGAGACCATTTTTCACCTCACTGGATGTCCCTCCACCCCCAGTGGGTGTTGATTATCTGGTAGCAATGGACTGAGACTTGCAGTCCAAGTGAAATGTCACTGTTACACAATAAATCTCCTGGAAAGAACTCTGTTTAACAAATACACTCTGAGAACAGTGCTGATCTTCCAGCAGAACCCGATTACAGCTTGCTGCTTCCATCATTTCTATATCATCAACAAAATATGTAGATGGATGTTGATGACTAGATGCAGGGAAGAAGTTAATCTATTGCTACCATGATGGGAAGTATCTCTTAACCATCACTTGTATATCAGAAATTTAATTTCTGTATTGTCTTTAGCAAAAATGCCATTTGCTTTCCTTCATGCTTGAGCTTTTTCAAAATTGGCAACAGAAAACAAAAACTTATTGCCTACAGAGATCTATTAATTCACAAGCCTGTTAATAGTCAGGTACAAAAAAGTTCCAGTGTCTTCCCAGACAATCAACACAGTGTTTGTTTTCAATTGGTTTGTTCTGAGTTCAACTTAAAATTCAAGCTATTTTGAAATCTACCATGGTGAGCAAACACACAACATTAGTGCACACACAGGAAAAATCTAGATTAGCTTCATAAAATTTTGGGTGAGAAGTGTAGAGGGAAGTAACTGATTTTTTAAAGAGAAGAGTAACTTCATTTATAAGACAAGATTAACATAATTCGTTCCTTAATTTTTCACTGTCCACTCCTTTCTTTAGTTATGATAAGTTTTGCATAATGTGAAAAGAAATATACCAATACTATAAATATGTTCTCATTACCATCCTCCAGGAAAAAAACAAATGCAAGTCTCTGTCAGTGAGACTGCCACTGTGGAAAAAAGGCCGTTAAAGGGTGAATCAGCACAGCACCTCCCACAATGATTAACGTCCTTGATTGATGTCCTCTGCTCAGAGCTATTCATCTTGTCTGTACTTCTGCAGACTGCAGTTCCCTCCGTAAGTCTGCCCTGCAAAACATTCTTTTTTAAAGTCTTTAGGAGCCTGTTAAAAGCTAAGGTCAACATGGCTTTGCAGAAACGAACGAATGGAGCAGTGCAAATGTACCTAGGACAGAAGGCTAAAACAACCCACTGAGGTTTGCTTTGTCTTTCTAGTCCCCTTCAGTCACCTCCTGTGAGCATTTTGCAACAAACTGACTAATCTACCTTCCCCAAAATTATGTGAGATACCTCTTCACATACAAATCAAATTGTATGTGACACATACTACAGAGCTGCACCAACCAGTTCCCAGGTTTCCCTGCATCTGCTTTTCCTTCCCTAGGTTAACCACTCCTGGTTTTGCTTCCTGAGTTTTATGTTTTACTTATAATATTCATAAAAGGCTCAAAAATATATTTGAAAATGGTATTGGCTTACTGAAATACAGAAAAGATACTGCAAGAGGTTTAAAAATAAAGTAGCTTAGTTCTAATCTTCCTTGACAGTTGTTATATAAAAAGTTTTACCATTTTCTAGTCCAGAGTCATAATAGATCATGTAAATATCACATCTGGGTATAAGTAAAATCAACTTTTCCACCTCTCTTCACACACAAATTTTCTCAAGAGATCAGCTGATGTGATTGGTGTATTTGTCTAAGCACATATTATTTGGTCATCATCATAACCAATTGAATTTTGCCTCCATAATCCAGCTTTTTATCAATTCCCACAGGCCTGGCTTGTTCTAGCACTGCAAGCAGCAGTAGCACAGCTTGCAAGGCAGCACAAATCAGCTTTCCTGCACGCGTCAAAACCGCAGCAAAGCCACACACCATCACCTCTGCTGCTTTGGAGCAGCTGCTTACAGCTTCAGGTTCTTTAAAACCTAGGCAAAATACACCCATCAGTTTCAGATATTGGACTGTAAAGGGGATGTGAAGGACAATATTTTGTCTAGGTTTGTGATTAAATTACCTTAGGCCTCAAAGAAGTGAGGCTTTTCCAGAAAAAGAGATTAATAATACTCTTCTCTAAGCATTTTTTCTCTAATGGCAACTGGTGAAGGCCATCATTACTAATAACTGCACCAAAGAGCCATATTTGCATGTATCTTAGTATGTAATTTTTCATTACATAAACACATGCACTGGCAAATACAGTTCAAGTCACAGTCACTGCCTTCTTTTAGTAAGAAAAATTTTCAGAGGAAGTTCAGCACAGTGTATTGAGTGCATGAAACACAAGGATACAAGAGTATTTTAAATGCACACAATGCGCTACTGAATGTGGGTTTTTTTGAACAGCAGCTCTTCAAATTCTGTACCGAGTGATTATTTCTGACAGGCAAAATTAGTAACTAGGAATGACAACAGTCATTCAGCAGCAGCAGCAGCCTATTGTGAATATGTAGAGATGCACTGTTTCTGTGAGCTAGCAAGATTATGGTTCTAAAGAGGGAACTTCTCAAAAAATTGAGAAAAATTAGAGACGGACCCCAGCATTCAGGGGAGCTTGGTCCAGATATATGAGTGAAAATATACAAACTAGGAGATGGTGTAACATTCTTGCTAGAAGCAAAACTAATGCAGCATGACGTCCACATTTCAGACTGCAGCTTGCAAAATCCTTCCTCTGAAAGCATCCTGGGGGTAGATGCAAAGGTAAAAGGTGAAACAGACAGTGCAAGACAGGGATAAGAAGTAAGAAGCTGCAGATTTGGATCTCTTTCTCTCCACTCATGCTACAGC
Organism: Florisuga fusca; assembly: GCA_038090715.1. NCBI lineage: Eukaryota > Metazoa > Chordata > Aves > Apodiformes > Trochilidae > Florisuga > Florisuga fusca. Next base: position 206,550 of record JAAWXA010000080.1, read on the forward strand.
TACAGAAGCCTGTTTTAAATTCATGGGGGCACATTCATCTGTCCCTCAGCTGCTCCAAACCCATTTAACGAGAACAATTAAGTGGTTTAGAAACAGCAGCACAAGCTGCACACTGCAATTACTCCTCAAGTCTTCACAATATGTATGTGGGGAGCAGGGGAGCAGGGATGTAAAGGCAGATTAATTCCTTCTTTGTTGCTCTTCGTTTGACTTTTCTGTGATGCACAGCGGTGAGGGATCAGCATGCTACATCACAATTGTTGTGAAATATAAAATATCTCAAACTATGTTTTCTCCTGTTTGCTTGGGTCCATGACAAGGTGGAAGCAGCAGAAGGCTGATTTGCTTTGCGGGTGCAGGGCGCAGCTTTGCCATCCCGCAGACATGAGAGACACTTCCCATCTCTGCTGGGAGCCCACAGGCAGCACCAGCACTGAGCCTGAAAGCAAAACCACCTTTTCCACACCCCATCCTGCCTTGGCTATCAGGGGCTTGCAAGGAAGAGGGTGAAAAGGCTCTCTTCAGTTCACAGCTCAGCATGCCTTGACACTGCATTTTCCACACCCATTTTTTAACAGTGGAAGAAACTGCAAATTGACAGGCCAGGTCACAAAACAAACAAAAAAAGAGAACAATGTTGTACTGAATGTTTCAGTACAGGTGTGCTGAAAGCGGGAAAACACTGCAAAGTTGACTTTCCTTTGGACCTGAAAGTTGCTTCCTCATTCATGCTGCCCAAGCCCTATCTTCACTTAACTCTGTAACAGCGTGACAAGTTAGAGGGAAGAACGTTAACTAGTCCTTCTACATTCTGCACCCCATAAGCTGCTGAAAGTCCCTTGTTACTGATTTTTATTATTTTCACCAACTTCTGGCAGATAATGTTCTGTGTCTGGGGTCCACAAAACAGAGTTTAAGGGCTGTATCTTAAAAATGCAACAAACAGCCTTGGATTTTTAAAGAGGGGGGGAGGGGGAAGTCTCCTGGTTTGCAGTGGTCATACACAAGCAAGTTTCATGACTCAGGTGATACAGGTCAAGAATTTTACTTCTAAAAATACCTGAAGGAGATGCCAGAGTCCAACATATCCCAGCAATTTCAAGAAATATAAGAATGAGTGATGTGGAAGACAGTTAAGTCTGTCATCCATTAAATGTAATGTCCTTCCTTAGTTTGTATCTGAGGAAGAACAGGGAATCCTAATGGCATGGTGTTATCTACATTAAAAGATCTGATCAAACAGCCGTCGCTGTTCGAAATGGCACTGCAGTCACTAAGCACCTCGCTACTCTCCCTTCGGGAGAACGGGAACATCCACATCCAATAGATCAAAGCAGGAAAAAAACTGAATGACTTAACCAGTTGTTATTGACAGAGTGCAGGGTGACATTAGAAATCATGGCTTGCTGCTTTAGCCACTTAAATATATGAACAACAAAGTAAGTAAATAAACAAATAAGCCTCCCAGCACACTGATTTATTTAGCTGCAATTCACTTGGTCCCAGAAGCCAAGGTGAGTTCAGTGTAGACTGCTAGTTATTTACGAAAGCCTGAGTGCACACAATGAAATACAACCAGTCCTTTTACTTCTAGCATTTTTTGTTTTATTTTGTTGTTTTCCAAAGGTATAGTTCTGAAAAAAAATTAATTAGCTTACAAGAGCATTTTAAATAAATTTTTTAGATGAACACCAAGAATTTCTAGTGGCAGATAGACTAAGGCTATCTCAAGCCATCGTGGGAATAGGAGAGCCCTGTTAGGAGGTAGTTGCAAGAAAATTCACATCTAGTGTTCATATAAGGCCAGCATTAGACTTTCCTTCCAGCACAAAACAGAGCTGAAAACCTCAGCTTTAGGAGGAACAGCACCTAGCACCATCCTTATGAGATGGCACAGAAAAGAAAAACAAGCTGTTTCTCACTCAGTTTGGTCATCCAAAGACTACAGCCTCTTACTTCAAAAGCAAAGGTGGTGACATGCAACCACACAACACCAAGGCCATGTATCAGGATCACTACAGTGATCTTCTGCTGCTGTGGAAGAGGTCTGATGGGTTTACAGGACAAACCTCACATCAGAAAAGAGCCCCCTGAGCACTCTGAAGCTCAACAGTTATCTGGCACAGGCAGCAGACAAAAAAACAAGTGCAAAGAATGACTCTCACCAAGGAACAGAAAGTTCGCCCTTGCAGGGTGTGGTCACTGAGGCATTTCCCACCAAACAACACCAACAAGTGACAGCTACCCGCAAATGGAAATGTGTATCTACCACCAGAATGGGCTTTGCCAGAAAACCCTTCACAAGCTGGCAGTTGATTTTGCTGCTTATTCCTCTAATAAAATTAACGGCTTTGTGTAGAACAGGACATAATGGGAAACACTATGATTGTCCTTAAGTTGTCAAGGACACAGTTGTCATAGTTACAAGGAAAGCTCGAGTGTCTGTTATTCATGGTTGCTTATGTATTTATTGACACCAACAGGATCAAACATTCCTGATACTGCTCAGAAGTACAGAAATGGGCAGAATGGTTTTGCTTTTCAAGTCTTGACAAAACAGTAAATATTGCACCCAGCTGTGTAAGTCTTCCCTAATAAACTGGCTTTTGCACAGCTACCTTATGTCCACATGCAGCTGGCATTCAAGTCAGTCTGTTCTGAAAACTGCAGCAAAAGACACACAAGACAGAAGCCTCATGTCTATAGATTGAAACTACTCTACAGTATCCGTCATGACATGGCAATACCCACCTGTCTAATGACAGTAACAATTAGGTCAGAGTTCAACCAGAAGCAAATCTAGATCTTCCATCAAGTTTCAAAACTTATCTACACTCAGAAGTGTCACTACACTCATGTGTCCAGGTTCTTCTCTCTGGATGTATTCTAAGCAGGGTTTGGCGGTTGGATGTGAATAGGTCTTTTCCATTCTTTTTTAGATCTTTCTGCCCTCACCTCTGTTTACCCTCTCTCTTAATAAGTAGTGGATTAAGGTAAGACCCTTAGCCCATAGTCCAATGAACAAGAACAGGTGGGAACATCAAGATTATAACACACTGGGATTCAGTGACCCACCAAACTTCTATGCAGCTCATTTTTGATTCAAGAACTACTGGAAGAGCTAAGGTCACATCTTCCCTGTGGAAGGAATATATTGTCTCAGGAAAGGAAAGCATGGGGTATAAAAATCATCTGTTAGAAATTCTACAAGTTCCATGATCCTCAGCTAAATATACCTACATAAATGGCACAACTGCACATAGATGTTGGTAAAAACTATGGACAACTAATCTTAGCTGAAAAAAAAATATTTTTAGTTTGCCATTCCTCAGTAGCTCCCACTGAAAAAAAATGCAGTGCATTTCAGTGAAGTTTCCTAGTGAGCTACCCATAAGAAACTCTCTTTAAGATTGTATATTTTTAATACATGATTTTAAATCCAGATGGCAACAACATATCCAAATGATGCCTGTTAATATCCACACATTTTCCACACAAAATGGTCCTGATATCAGTAGGTTAAACACAGCCACCCTTTTCAGACTAGATGCTCCACAAGCATTCTGTAGTTTTGGAAAAATTAAAGTATAGCAGAATACCCTCAAGTGGAGATTCCTCCAAGAAAATACAGTTATATTCCTTGTAAGATTTTATTCCTCAGCATCCTACCACTGCCACCTCAGAGGTCATGAAAATAGATAAAGAAATAACAACAAATAAAATTTACTGTAAAAGCACAATTTATTCTTCTGCCTCCTGAAGTCATAAAATAGCTCACTTGGAGGCAGCCTGCAGCAGCAAACCAAAGGAAAGGTCTTAAACGGCAGCTCTGGTTTCTCAAGGTGACCCCCATTTCAGATGAAAACAGAAAAGCAGACACATGCAGGAGATTTCTTTTACAAGGGGTCGAGCAAACAAACCGGGGAGCAGAGAACCATGCACATGCATGACAGGGACATTTTCACATCACACATGCCCACACGTACATACAGACACGGAATCACCTCTGAACAGAGCGCAGCCCTGGCAGGCTCGGCCGGCGTCTGCACTAATCCCGACTGCACGCAGGCAGAAGGCAAAGGCACTTACACGACTTGGATGAAAACCCCTCAGAGCCAGCTTGCTGGTTGAAATCGTCGCGCTCTCCTTCGCTTCAGAGCGGGCTGCTGCCAGCTGCATTCGTGAGAAATGCCATTGCTGTCAGCACCCTCCAGCAGCCAACTGCGACTGCCGACAGCGAGGAGAAGTATCACCCAGAGACAGCCCCGACTGCGACCCTGCGGTTTGCCTGGGGGATTGCCCCAGTTAATGAAGGTTAATGAAGCCACCTCCTACAGCCAAACCCATCAGGGAGTAATACCCAACTCGCCTCAAACTGAGATCATCTGCCAGTCTACTCCAGTACCTCTGGCAAGTGGGTGTACCCCATCAGCTCGGACCCCTGGGGGTCTGAGTTCACCTGAACACCCTCTCGGGATGTTTCTGAAAATAAATTCCTGAGATGCAGAGACAGACTGTATTAACGTTTGAAATGGTGTCCTCAGTTTTCAAGAACTGCGAAAGCTGAATAATAGGTTTTGTCCTTAAAACCCTTCATTTTACTCAAAACCCTCTGGTTTGCAAATATCCCGAGGGTGACACTCGGGCACACAACAATCATAAAGTAACCTTTGCTCGGCTCTGCTCGTCCTGGTCGTGCACAGGCAGTACAACAGCCAGCACACATCCTAACGTCTCTTCCCGCTGTGCACTGCTCGAGACAGGGAACGAGAGAGCCGTGGATAAGCACGGAGAATAACAGATTCAGCACGGATGCAGAGAGGCCGAGCGAAAGGTGCCATCGCTGAGGCAGTGGTGCCATCGCCCAGGTTGCCATGGTGCCGGCGGGGGGGAGGGAAAAGGAAAGATGCGCCAGAGTGCAGGAAAAGGCTGAGCCGCTTCAGCTTTCAATCCCTCTGACAGTGTTTTGGCCGAGCCACTGCACCGTTGCTGTGACAACCGACGACTGAAAAATCACAGAGGAAACCTGTGATTATTACAAGCAAGATGGTGACTTACCCACTTCAGTAATCAGGGCATTAAAACGACTGGTGCAGTGGAGGGGCTGCTCCATGCCCCCAGCAGGCAGGGCTGCACTGCACCAGGGAGCCAGGGGCCAGATCCTAGCTGCAAGTTGCGACATTTGGGCAGGACACTTCCCTAAGATCAGGGCTTGAAACCTGCCCGAGGGCTGCGGCCGAACCGCCCGCACCCACGTGCTGCACGGAGAGGGATGAGGGAGCAGCCCAGTCCTCGGCGAACCAGAGCGATCCCGAGAATCGCCCTGCCTTGGCTCGGCACAGGCACAGTGCCGTGCCTGAGACAGAGGGATCAGAAACAACCAGATAGAAGGTGTAACGCTTATAGGAAGCAGCTGAGGTCCCTGGAAATTTAGTGACTCCAGTCTGGGCTGCTATCACAGCACCACACTTTCTTCTTCCACCTCCTCTCAGTGCAGCAGTATTTATTCGGTTGGGGTGGGTGTTGAGGTGATTACTGCACTAACACAGGAACAGAAAGTCATTCAGGGAGACTGACACCCTCTGCAGTCTCTCTCCACTGTAAAATTATTCTGACACAGGTAATTTACACTCCAACAGATACGATGTCAGCATACACATAAGCAGTTTATATCCATTGCAGGAGTACGTGGTTTATAGTCATGTTGCTTTCCACAGCTCTTTGACACAAAATGGACAATTGATTAACATCCAGACATACTGCTAATGAAAACACCTCTAACACACCAATAAGGAAGGGAATCGGCTGTGGCTAACTATGGGCTGGGATCCCAGGTGAGTACTAGCAGCTGTCAAGAAAGGAGCCAAAACCAGCACTCATTTATAGACAGATAACATACTACCCCTGTTGATTTGATCCAAATTACAGACTGAAACTGATGCCTCACATTCATAACTGATATTCAAAATCTGCTATGAATTACCTACACAGGCTGTAAATGACATATTTAAACTGATCTGTACTGGTTGCCAGACATTAAAACAAACTGCTGACTGCAAAATGAACTTGTTAGCTAGATAATCCACCACAGAAATTGCAATATTCCTGTTCAGAGAGACAGCTAACACAAGGGCACATCTCAAACTAGAGGGAGAAGGACTGAGAAACATAGGTACTTGCACTCACCACATAAAACCTACTGGATTAAAAGGCAATGCTTTCCACTAATTTTTACTAAATTTATTCAGTGAATAATCAGGATTACATCTCCTAAGGGTACATCTCCTTCAGGAAAATTGAGATATGACAAAGAAATTCTTGTGCCTCTGCTGAGTGCTACCTTACATGATGTGATGCTAAACTCATTAAACAAAATTATCTTGGATGAACAGTACTTGTTATTGTAAAGTGCAACAGTGGTGGTACCAATTTATATGACAAAATCATCTAGAGATTGCAGTCAGCAACATGCCCCATTGTGCTAAGCCATGTCGTGTCCAACTGCTTGGAAACTTATACTCCAGAGAGGAAGTAACAGACTTTTATCTGTAGTGGATTTTTGTTTGTTTGTTTGTTTTAAGCCTTGCATCAAATGGCTTGTCACTGAACTACCACTTCCTAGGTAGGCTGTAAGTACTTGCTGTTACATATGGCTGCTTCCAGCCCCTTCACCCTCAGCACAGCCCCCATATCCATTATTACACTGCCTGACAGGCTGGATCCACAGAGAGGGATGACAGTGATTTGTGGAAGTCCTATCGCAGGACAAGGAATGCACAAGTCCCAGTCATTCTTACGTCAGTGATTAGAAGCAACTATAACTGCTAAATTCCTCTTTAGGATGTATTTAAAACGTGCAGTTCACAAATCTGTGGGTTGGAACAAGAAAGCCATGAATTTCCATTTGATTTAAATCAAGAGAACATCAGTAATGACATCTAGTCAAATAGTTGGCCATGTCCCTTCCAATGACAAAGCACCCACAGTAAGAAAGTAAATGCAGGAACCTGCACTGACAGGCAGTTTTCCCAGGATGACTCATTACACAATCCTTCACTGATAAAAAATAATCTCCCACTTTAGTGGAATCAAAAGCATGTCTTTCCACTATTACCTATATTTTTAATGTATCAATATTACATATATCCTTCTGAAATATAATACGATCATGCAGGTGAAAATGGGAATCAGATTTTGGCCAGGCTGGTCCACAAGAAAAAGCACAAGATTGGTATAAAGGATGTTTTGTGTTTTATGGAAAATGCTGATTATTAAGTAACATATCAGCTGGCAATGCCACTAGCTTTAGCGTGGTGGGATGGGTAGGACGCTGTGCTCTCTGTCAAGTACCACAAAAATGTCACAAAGACAGAAAAAAGCATCTGAATGTAAGGTCTCCAGAGGCACAGGGCAGCAGTTATCCTTCCTTTTTGCACTGTCAGACAAATCAGCATGGAACTACAGTATAGCCATGAAGGCAAAAATAAACACGAGCAATGATGGTGGCACTAAAAAGAGAGAAAGCTAAGTCTATTGCCAGTGTAATTTTAAGAAGCTCCCACAAGTTACTCCAGGATTAATACAGTCTGTATGGAATACAGAGCTAGTAGTTAGGTTTAAAAGCCTGCTTATTTATTTAACAAAAAAATCTTAGGGAAAATATTTATCTTTCTAAAGGTATCTCATGCAAATAAATGACACTAGCACAGTGGGACAGTGGAGCACTTCCAAGTGCTGTCCTCCATCCTCCTCCAATTGTACTTAACCTCTCCCTCTCCATAGGCCCCAAGAAAACACTGTCATAGCACCTCAGAAAAAACAACCAAAAAAAGGAGGCAAATTTGTCTTCTCCTTCATAAAACCAGGGGTTCAACAAACGGATGCAACCGCAGAACTTATCAGTAATCAGATAATTCTTCACAGAAGTTACTAAATCACGTGCTTGCACAGTGCCTTTTGAAGCACTGTGTCAGTATTAACTCAATCTGCCCCTTTGGTTTTGCTGTTAACCAGTGACAATAGCTGACAGAGTCTGAAGTTTCGCAACAGATGAGAGGAATGCAACTGTAAGCTTGCTTACCAGCCAGAGCAGAGGAACCATTATGCAAAGCTGCATATGAATTTTGACCAGATGTAACAGTCCCTTTCTCCTCCCTTTTCCATTCAGAACAACAAAACCTGACACATGAGTTGGTTCCCATCGTTTATCAGATCACTCTGGAACATTATTTTCACTTCACATTTTCTGCAAAGAAAACACATTTTATGCAAGTGTTGCATCTAGAAATTATATATGGTGTCCTCCAACTAACTTGGGTTTGCAAGGGTAGTAGCATCTTCTTAGCCTCTTTTCTGAGCAGCCCCACTTTCACCTAGCTCTCCTGTCACCTGCATGGCTCACCCTCACATCCATATCAGAAAGATTCCCAGTTTAGAGAAGGAACACCACCAAACCCTTCACATCATCCAGTGTAGTCACAAGTTCATCTCAGAAAAAAATGAGGTATACTAGTGAAACAAAACAACCAAGCAGTATGAGGAACAAGAGGTCCAGAGCAGCCAACACTCTTCACTCACTGTTGGAACATCATCTACCCATGAACTCATCTTCATCATGAGTCCTATCATTTTAACTGAACAAAGTCCCACTACATCAAAATCTACAGAGAAACAAAAGAACAAACTCTAAACTCATTCATCATCGTCATGTAATGGTCCAATTTTTACAAATAGATTAACACCAGGAATCTTACAGGTTGCATCAGAAGGACTATTTTCTAGTCACCTTACTGGCCAAGGAAAAGGAAAGATTAATGACAAGAATTTAAGGAAGCAGTCACTGATCTGCTGTTGCTAAAAGGCACTTCTAAAAGAGCTGGCATTTTAGATTTCATAATCAGGAGAAAAAGAGCACAAAAAGATTTGTTAGATACAGTTACTGCAACACACAGATGGTTGCTCGGATCATGGAATTTTTTCCCAGTCAGAGGCCCCATAACATAATGAATTCAGGCTCTACCACTGTTTGTCGTTACCTCCATTTGCTTCTACTCCCTCTCTCAATAACACAAGCTGGCCCTTTTTACATATTTCTTAAACTGCTCACATCACTTACATCAGCCCCTTACAATGCCCAGTGCCCAATCCTTGGTACAAACCAAAGACTTTCAGCCCTGTAACTCCATTACCTTGAAAAAATGCACTGCAAACAAGGAAAGTGGGGTTCATCAGAGCCAAGCTCATCCTCAGCTTTCCTGCTTCCACCAGCACACTCTTGATTGTGTAATCCTACTTCCCTTTCCAGGAAGCTGCATTGCAGCAACAGCTGGGGAGCAATAGCAAGGTTTGCTTTATATTGGAGCTGGGGTTAGAGAACACTGAGGTGGAGGGCAGCATGGTCCAGAGGTAAAACACACCCCTCATGTCTGCCATCTGGGGACAGACCCTCACTGCCAGCATGCTCAGCACCTGCTTTGCCTGAAGTGATGAAATCAGTGAGAACCTGGAAGTCAGGGCTGCCAGCCTGTCTGCAGCACTCTGGTTGGATCACACTCTGGCCTGTTGCCAGGAAGCATCTTACTCCTGAAATTGGTCCTGTCATGCCAGACCAGTTTGTTTTGTTTCTAAACAGCCTTTAACCTTCTGTATTCTCCAATTCCCACTGAGGCAATCATTTATATCATCAGATATTTACAGTGAGCTATTAAAAATGCTTCAATACAAATTCAGTCCCTCAGTCCTACTCCCAGTGCCCTAATTTTTTATAGCGTACATCACAACTCTAGTATTAAGCAAGCCCCTGACAAAAAATGTGCCATTTATACCAAATGCAGAAAGGGAGGTGACATAGAAGAATAGGATGGATGGTTCCTGTTTTTTGGCATCCAGCATGAAGAAAGCCTAAGAGATTTAGAGGAAACACCACACAAACAAAAAATATGACTGCTAATAAATTACACTAAGCTTACTTAAAATACTTAAATTTTATGGTATGTACATTACTTGTTCAAATTGTTTTATTATGTCCACTCCAATTTAAAACGTGCAAGTTGATTTTGGTTGTGTTTACTGCGAAGAACATCTGCACACTCTATCCTTTGCTAAAAAGGAAGCCAAAATTGGCATGCTGTTGTGTTGTTCAAAGGCTTTAATCAAGATTGAGCTTGATGCTATACAAATACAAATGAGGGATATTATTCTTTACTTGCCCTGCAAACTACTTTTTTTTTCCCTCATTTTCCTCAGTGGCTTCTGCAAGCCTATATTCTTCCACTGCTTCATTCAGAAAGGAAAAGTGCTGGAGGGCAAGGGGTGACATCTCTTGTGAAAAAGTCTGTAGGATTGTTCATTTGATGGATAGGAAGGAGAAAGAAGAAGGGGTGACTTAATACCAAGATTACAGGCAAGAAAGCTAGCATGAAATCTAGCAATGGGGTACAGATTTCCATGAAGAGCTTGCTGCCTTGTGCTCTGCATGGCACAGGGCTTACAGATGGAAGCTGGATACTTCAAAATTGAGCCAAACATCAAAAATAGGACATCATGAAAACATCATCACTAATTCATGTCTTCTGCCAACACCCACTCTTTTGTTCTGTGAAAAAACAGTGATGAAACTAAGGTTACAAGTGGAGGAAAAAAATAGAAGCCCTCAAAAAAACCCACCACAACAAACTGGAATGAAAACCTTGTGCTGGAAATCAACTCTTTGGTAACACTCTTTCATACCAGTATGTCACACACTGTTTTCTAGTCTTCGTAAGAACGTAGAATGGTTAGGGTTGGAAGGGAACTTAAAGATCATCAAGGTGGGCAGAGACACCTCCCATTAGACCAGGTTGCACAAGGCTTCACCAAACCTGGCCTAACACACTTCCAACTGACACACAAGCAAGCTGTGTACTCCAGGCTGAGAAGCCTGCAAAGATCACAGGCAGGACAGCACCTCTCCTCAATTTTTCTTTCAGTTTACCCTGTCCACCCTTCCAGCTTCCCGTTCCACACGAGTGGGTCTTCTACCCAATAGGCCAGCACATGTTCTGCTAAACCTCCTACAGAGCTATAATGGTCTTCTAGTCAAAAGCATTTGTATTTAGAGCCTGGTTTCAAACTCTATTCTATCTGGAAAATTCTATCTGGCATAATTAATACTTCTACGTGTTTGAGATAAGCAAAGCTGAAGACAGGCTTAGAAGTTGATTTATTCTCAAAATAACAGCTGTATAGCTAAACCAGTAGCTTGGCAGTTTACCCTGTCACCCTGAGTGTACCTGAGACTTACTGACTTTTTACATGTAATCTTTAGCAGGCTGCCATACTCTAAACTGCCCCCAGAAACACCATCAGAATTAGGTTTTAACTTTTGAACTAATGAATTTCACCAGAAGATAAACATTTCTTTGAGAGCTCTACTCCCTGCCAATGCAGAGTTGTATATCAGTGAAATCATAAAATCTAAATGGGAAACTGACCAAGTATGAAGATTTATTGCCTTTAAAGTGTCTTGTACCTTGCCAGTGAAAGAGTAATATAGTAGACTGCCTTTCATCCAGAGGCCAAAAAAAGAGCTCAGCACAGAATACTGTAACCATTCATCTACACAAATGCTTTTTTCCTGCATTAAAACTGAAAGAGATTCACTAAAATAATTGCAGTGGACAAAAGGGAATCACATAATGCTTAATAACTAAGTTCACACTCCTGGCCCCTTTATTCAAGTTGGCAGCATTGGCTAACTGAGGGCAGTACTTTTAGTTGAGTGGTTATAGTGCTCTCCCACATTAACCAGCACAGTGCAGCTTTATTATTTTTTAAAAGGTAAGTTCATCACTGGGGCAGACACTGCAGGTGTCAGGCTTACACGACAGCTTCAGAACTTCAATATACCTTCACAAAGGCAGCTAGTGAGATCAGCTGCTAGCTGGCTCAGTAAAATAATTAAATTACTATCTAGCCCAAGCTAGAACATGTATTCATTTCCCCTAAAGAATTTACAACTGCAAGAAGCTGCCATGCACAAAACACAATTCTGCTGTATTTCTAGTATCTGGCTAAGAGATGGGAAATGAAAAGTAAAATATTTTTAAAAAGAAGAGACAAACAATACAAGGACACAGTACACAACCCTACTCCCACAGATCAGAAGTCTGAAACCCACAGAAACAGTTGAGGACTCTATTCTCTGTTTTATACAGTTTGCATGCTTTGGAAAAACCCCAGAATACTGTTATTTTTGCACAAACACCATGTGGCTAACAAATATCACTTCTTTGTTTTCCTGGCCCATAGTCGTCATTTCAGAAAACAGGACTGTGATCTGATAAAACACCACAAAATTAAAAAACAACAAAGGAACAGACACATGGCTTCCAAGCCACAGAAGAGTGGCTGGTAGAATTATCTACTTTAAGTTGGTAGCAGCTCCAAGCCCCAATGCATCCTCTTCTGCTAATGAAAAAAAAAAAAAAAAAAAAAAGCATTTAAAAGCAGATCAGTTTGAAACAAGAAGAGGGTGTTTTCAGCCACCTGAAAGATAAATGTGTTACATAAGTTTAAAAGTATGAGCCATCCTTCCATAGCTATAAGCCCACATTGATAATTATCTGTGTAAGTTTATTTAAGTTCCAGTGCTTCCAATGTGTCATTTTTTTATTAATTATCCACACTTTCACAGCTTCCTACACATCAGTATTGGCTGCTCTCCTTCTGATGGAATCCAGATATTTTCTCTTACTGACCTTTTCATATGGGATAAGAAACCTCCACTGTTTGATTCAGACTTATCATTATGCTTGGAAAACTCTATAAGAGTTTATAAAGAACTGTAACAGAAGAGTAGGAACTACTGAAAAAGCCCACATGAATAAAAATGAGGAACACAGGTTGACGATTTGCAATGTACAGGAGGAATCAAATGCTCTTTTGAAAACATTAAGGAGGAGAAATGTCTTACATGAAAACTAACAATCACTCCACCAAAACACACCCCTTTCTTCTCCCTTCTCTATTTCACAAAGCCAAAGCCAAAAGCAAAGGAAATTCATCCAAGTTCCCATCATTTGCTTAAAAATTTCTGGTATACAGCCAATACAATAAGATTTTACAATACAACAGGATTGTGGGGGTTTTTTCTTATAAAAACCCACCACAACAATAAATGCTTTACTGTCCATACAGGACAAACATGTACCACCACTAAATAGGCCTTTTTTCCCAGGACATTTCCACAGGTTGTTTCCATTTTGGTAAGAAAGTAAAGGAATCTGAATTTGTACTCGAATCAGCTGAAATTTCTAGAAGTGTTTCTGTAATGGACTCTCAATCCTCGAGGTCACAAAAACAGAGCTGGACAGCCAAGAATCAGATTGTTTGTCTTGGATCAGCTGTGGCATCTTCTGTGACCCTTGACATTATTATCACTGCAAGTGTAAAGTTAAGGAGTAGGACAGGTATATGTCAGGAGATAATTTAAGCTGCTTTAATTCAGGCCCAGTGACCAGAGCACAGACCAAGAGGAGTACTCTGCAGTCAAAGTTACACCTCCAAGAGCAGGAGTGATCCATCAGCACACCTGGCCCAGCTGAGGTCTGTGTAGTCGTACCTAAAAACACAAGGCAGCTATTGCTGATGGCTGATGGATACAGCTGCAGGGTGTACAAGGCTTTATACAAACTGTTCTGCTGCTTCACTGTTAGGCACCAAACAAACAAGACAGAGCAAAGGGAACTGCCTGGAGACATCTAAACTGCTGGTGGGTGCAGCAAGAACTGGTTTGGATCTATACACACATGGATTGTGAGCAGCTTAATTAGTCTCTGCTTCTGAAAGAATCCAGATCAGGACATTTTCCTTTTCCAATGACAGCTCAGCTGCCAGCAGGACACCTACTGATTTGCCTGGTATTTATTTACATGCTGTGCTTGCTTGCTGCCTCTTGGGCATAAACATCCCATTTCAGGCATTTAGTTTAGTTTGTATCTGACTGCACAAGACATCTCATTGCACAGGATGCCTCTAAGATTGTTAATCCCCAAAAGACCAAAGGCCTTGGAGAAACTAGTTCTGTTGCATTTCCCCCTCTGATGTCTTTTGGAAGACATCAGAGTCTTGGGTCTTCATTATCTGGGGAAGGCTGCATCAGTCTGTAGCACTCCAGATTGTCCAAGAGGTACAGCACAGTGTAATTGCAGAGCACTGGCTGACTGCAGACACAGAAGACCTGAACACAGATCCTGAGTCCAAAAGACAATAAGAACTTTCTTTCCCTGTATCTATCTCAGTTTCCCCATCAGTACAGTCAGTCCAGTGACATTTCTCTCATTTGTGACATGCTTTAAACACTAAGGATGAGAAACACTATGGCATCCAGATATTGCCCTTGTATATGCTGCATGTCAGTACTGTGAGCTGTGACCTGGCATGTGAATCTCTGACCTCAAGGTCTCCACGTGTAACTCCAGCCAAAGACAAGCTGACCACACACCCAATTTGCACACTCACAGTATTGAAGTTCACAGGAAGATCAGTTACAGTAAAAAAATAATTCAGAAACGGCTGCAAAAAATATCTTCTATTTACAATATAATAATCAGACTATAACAAGATTCAGTAAGTGATTTCCTTATTGCAGAGCTTCCAGGAGACAACCCTACTAATACCCTCCTTTTATACCTGTTGGCTTTCCTTCTTTACAGATTTCTTCGCCTCAGATTATAGGAGCAAAGTTTTAAGAGCCCCCACCTACAAACCATGCCTTTGAACTCACAGAGCAAAATCCGATTTTTGTAAGCCTGAACATTCGTTACTGATTACAAAACTACCTGGAAATCCCACATTAGTTCAGTTTCTTTGCATATCATTCCTTCCACTGTACTTTATTTATATATTTATTATTTTATATATTTTATATAATATGGGAGATATCCTGCCCATGTAGGGAAGTTGGAATTAAATGATCTTTAAGGCCCCTTCCAACCCAAACCATTCTAAGAGCCAATGAATCTATGATGCTATAAACAGAATGGAAATCAGGGTGGCAAAAGCTAAGGCAGATAAAAGCAAAGCTCTGGCTAAACAGGCCCACACTATTAATAAAGTTCAAATGAGGGTAAGGGAAGTGAAGCCACGGAGGTCCTAAGGCAAAGCCTGAGGCAACAGTCAGGGTTTTGCACCAGAAGCCTTAGCTGGAGAACAGGACACTGAAAAGCCCTGGTGAATCTCAGCTGCCAATGCAGCAGCAAGGCGCCATGAACACCATCACTGAAGATTTCCACTCAGAAGCTGCCACGCATTAAGAAGCGGAGAGCTATATGCAAATCCAGTCGTGTTTTCTCCACGGTATGCAACTATTTTCTCAAGGATTTTATGCCTTCTCGCTCCCTTCTTTCCCCTTTCCCGCAGACCTGCTCCCGGGTCCAGCTGCTGGTCGGACCGGATCCCGCAGAGCAGCCCTGGACACACACCCGCACCGCAGACGCCTCAGGACCCTCAAGCTCAGGATGCTCTCCTGAGCCCAGGGGTAACGGCTGCACTTGTGGGGTCCGGAACAACGCTCAGGTCTGACACACTCCGTAAAACCCCAGAAAGGGCTCCCCCAGGATGTCAGCATCCCCCGAGAGCAGCGGGGCCCGGGACACCCCCTGAGGCACTGGCTCCGCCGCCCATACATAGGCGGCAGCCGAGGGGACACAAGACACGGCCGGGCCTCCCGTCACCCCCTCAGCAGCGATGGAGCAGCCTCTCGCAGCCCCGGCGAGGAGGGGCCCCGCCGCCTGCGGGGTGGAGGCGCTATGGGCGGCCNGGGGGAGCGCGCCTCGGGCTCGCCCTCGCGGGCCGGGCCGAGCAGTGCGGGCCGGGCCTGGCGGTGGGGTTGGGTCCGTCCATCCCTCCCGGAGCCAGCAGGATGCGGAGCAGGGGCTCCGAGGGGGTCAGAAGCTGCGAGGGGGGCTGAGGGCTGAGGCCTGGCCTCCTCCCAAGGACAGGCCCTGCCCGAACCGTGCTGGCGGCTCGACACAGGGCTGCAGGCGGGCCTGGCCGGTAAGCGGGGTGACAGCGCTCCCCGTCATAGCAGAGATCGCCCGGCACGGCTCCCCAGAACCTCTGGCAGAGAAAACGAGAGAAACCAGAAACCTGGTGCTGTCCCTCCAGAACACGCAGCCGCCATCCCTGCTACCCCCAGGGCATCCGCCTGTGCTGTGCTGGAGATGCAGACAAGAAATAACACACTGCATGTTTAATAGAGTGTGTTCGGATTTTTTTTTTTTTTAAGGATTTGTGTTAGGATTTTACTAGTGGCACATGTTTTAGCACTGGACTCAGCAGAGTTCGGTTAATGATTGGACTTGATGACCTTCAATGTCTTTTCCAACCACAAGGATTCTGGGATTCTCTTGGACTGCCCTGTTGCTTTCAGCTTGGTGGGTCAAAATGCACCTGAGGGCAGGACAGGGGAGCCTGTTTGATAATCATGATGGGAATTTGGGTCTGGACTATTCTTTGCCTCTTCACAAAGATCTGCTGTTCTTTCATTGATTTCAAATATCTACCTGCAGTCACTTGGCACATATTTAATTTAGCAAACACAGCAACAGGGAAAGTCACTTTGGCTTTTAACTCACATAAGAAGCCCAAAATACACCTAGTACTTATGTCAAGCTAAGATTAAAATCCAAGTTTTCACTTTTTTTGCAGACAGTTGTGGACTGAAGCAGCCAGAAGCAATGCACATGACAGTGACATGGAGATGGCACATGAATCTCCACGCCCAACACCACACACATCCCTACTGCTCAAACAGCCCAGAATTTGGATGAGGTTAACTCAGAAGCTAATGAACCAATAAGTTCATAGCCAGGATTCAATCTTCTCTGACGACATCAGCAATCAGTCATCTCTCTGTATTGTGTGGGAGTGGGACTCCAGATATTAGGCTTTCACAATAGTTTCTGTACAAGCAATAATGACCCGTTCTGTTGCTGTGTAGTTCATCTGCAGCAACATGGTATTTGCAAACACAAAACTACCCTTGAAACTCCCATCCAATAGCAAACGTTATTATGTATCTCCTGCACAGCAGAAGCTATTGCAAGCACATTGAATCCTACCTTGAGTCTTGATCTCACAGAATTCTAGGTCGCATTCATGGTGAGCAAAAGGCCAACAGAAGCTTCAGAAATGTACACCTGCACCCCCTCTCCTGTAACCAACACGCAGGTGCCCTTGCAATGACTTCACAGGAGAACTCTTGCACTGGGATTCATAGCAGTGCACACTTAGGCACAAGAGGGAGGAGCTGACAGACCCTGTTTAGCCCTCAAGTACCTCCACAGAGGCTCCAATCCGTATCCTGGGATCAGATATCATGGCAAAGTAGCTGGAGGCCACTAGACAGGAGAGCTGACCAGAACACAAGCAAGGCAGGAACCTTGCAGGGTCAGAGCTGCCAAAGCTGTTTGTTTTGTTGCAAACACCACCGATTTACAGATGGTGTTGCAGACCCTTCTGCCCCTGCACACATCATTCAAGGCAGGGTCCTCGATACCTCTTCATTTCCACTTCCTTGGGTAGAACTCCTACATCTGTCACAGCTTATTATAAGAAGAAAGATTAATGGTACAATTACAGCAGCTAGGCCATTAAGAAAACCTTTGTACCAGAAAAGATAAGGAAGGACCAGAGCCTATTCATGGGACAAATACATGATCTCTATCATAAGAGCCTTTAATAAGAAGCTAGACAAACACTCATCAAGATTCTCACATGAGTATGACTCTGCTTTGAGGGGAAAATAGAGCAGATAATTTTTTGGTGTTCCTTCTGGTAAATCTACATTGTAAACCTGCTATTGATATCCCATTGAGCAGGAACTGAGTTGGGCCATTATAAAGGAATAAACTTTATTTTTCTCGTACCTTCTATCCAACTTACTGGTAACTTTCTTTCCTAACTCATTATATGTATTTCCCTCATCTTTGAGGCAGAAGTTAGTATTACTTTTTACTTATTAATAATAAGCAGCTTACTTGTTACTATCAAAGCTATCCAGTATTCAAAGGGAAAAACAGCATTTCTTAAAGAACGGAGAGATGGTCCTCTTGACAAGTTCCCAGGGGATTACATGGCACAGTCACTTGTGCTGGCACCTAGCTGCACTCAAACACTGGAAAGGCATTTCGGATCACATATTCCTACAACAAACTGTTTTCCTCCACCTTTTCCAAATAACTTCCTTTCTTTATAGTTGGTACTAGTATCTGATTTTCATTGCCCAATCAGCTCAAGTCCTAGGAGTATAATGGAAATAAAATACACATCCTGTTCTTTCAGAATGATTGTTAGTTATATGAAACTGAAGAAAACAAAATCCATCAAATAAAGGGTATTTTTATAGAGTACAATTTGCTGTCACTACCTCTATGACAAAAGAAAATCCCTCATTCAAAGGCAGCAGGAGCTTAGAGAATGCACTCACTATGCTGAAGAAGCCAGGGATGGTCCTCCACATCTCCTCTTTCAGTCACCACTGGGACTGGGTTAGCCAAGCAATCTGTAAACACACACATGCACATAGATATTATGTTACTTCATTTGGATGCTGGTGTTGTTAACAGAAACTCCCTATGCCATCTGCTGGAAAAAAACCTTCTCAGAGGCAACATGCTGTACCAACACATCTGACTGCACTCTGTTGGCAGCCTCAATAAGGTATTTTTCAAGACAAACCTTTACCAAGCTTCAGCACACACAGGACACTCAGAAAGTCAGGGTTAGGATGAGTGAAAAAAGCAGGATGAAGTCTGTAGGAAAATACAAGCCTTTTGACTATGTCACATGCCAAAGCATAACAGCAAGTAGCTAATTTTCAAATCCTGCTACTTAACTTGAACCTCCAAAGACTTTTTGACTTTTGTCTCCTGCTTTCTTTTAGCTACACACATACACACATCACACCACACTTACCTGGTCAGCCTGGTGTCTCTAGTAACAGCACATTAATCAATAATTTATACTTTGCCCTATGAAAAGTGATGCATAATTTTCTCTTGAGAGAATATAACACATTTATAACCTACATCTGTAGCCCACATAGAGAAAAACATAGAAGCTTCAGTGCTCATGGTTCAGACAAACAGACTGATTCAGCTACAGTACAGAAAGCCATGAATTTGACCCATACACTGGGCTCTTCAAAGATGGGCAATTAAAACTCAGCCCACAGATAAGAGTGCTTCTGAATACACATTGCTCAATGCAAGAAATAGGGCAACTGCACAAACACGATAAATCTGAGGACCTGCTTCCTCATTCTGTCTGCAAGGATGTACCCTTTTATTACAAGCACTGTAATTTGCACCTTCATCTTTCAACAGCCCACTACCTCTACATAAAAGGATATGATCAACCTTTCTTTTATGCCTCATCTAAGCATTTGGGCTCCTGAATTTCCCTTATTTTTTTCTAGGAGGTCTCCAATTACTTCTTAAGAACTAATCCCTACCACTCATTACTTTATAGGAATTTCCCATGCTGCATCCTGAGACTCCCACACTCCTGTGTAGGACTGCACTTCCCCACAATTCCTGCCTTTCCAGAAACACTGTTCTTCAGGATTTCCCTCAGTTTTGTAGGAATCCTCCTGCCCCTCGAATCCCTCTGGGTTTCCAGGAATTCCTTGTGCTCCTTCCTAGGACCACTATGGATTGCTTCCACCACCAGCATATTCAGGGAATCTAATTTCTATCTAGGATTCCTCCCTTTTCTATTTCGTAATTAGCATGATTTGCTTGTATAGCACCAAGAAAAGTGCAATAATCTTCTTTGCTATTTTCTCCTCCTTGCATATTTAAGGCCTCTAGCAAGACGTGTGTCTGTACCTCAGAAACAGTGTAGTGTATACTCATAAATCATGTAAGACTGCAAGGTCATTGGTAAAGTGCATTTAAGTCTTTCCAAAACACATTGTAGTGATTTTTATTGTTGTGAAATAATCAATTTCATAAGTTACTTTGAGAATACTGTGCTACCCCACTGGAGACAGGCAAGTATTACAGTCCTTAATGAAAGATCCTGGAGTCCACTGGCTTACTGATCTTGACATACTCAAAATTATTCCCTCAAGTTTCAAGAAGATGTTCAACAGAATGAATTTTTAAAAACCCCTAAACAAAACTGTCCTGATTTGGGCCAGGATAAAGGTAATTTTCTGTCTCGTACTTTTGCTTTCAGCTAAGTCTCTTTTAAGTAGCTGCACTTGCTGAAATTAACAGCAAGTTTCTCAGACAGTGTCTGCTTCTAGGACTGATAACACTGGATGTTTATAGTTACTGCCAGAGACTGGTGTGCAGAGCCAAGGACACTGCTCAGCTCTGAGGAACATTTTGCCCTCCGGAAGGAGAGAAGGAGTAAAGAGGTCACACCTGAAACCCTCCCTTAGGGAGGAACAGACAAGACAGATGGCCAAAACTGACCAGAGTATTCCATCCCATACACGTTATACTCAGTATAAATTTGAGGAATCACAAGGGTCAAACACCTTCCTTCCTTCCTGCTTCCCCTTCTTCGCCTGTCCCTGTTTGCTTCAGCATCCTGGGAGGATTCCGTCCGTGCGTCTGCCTGTGGTCCTGATCCGTGCCAGCCTGAATCTGTGTGCTCCTGCCTCCAGGTCCCGACTGCTGCTGACTCCAGGAGTCCAGCCTGGACTTTCCCAGGGCTGCCCTGCAGCCTCGGTGGTGACATGAGAGTTACTGGGGGGAGGGGGGGGAGGAACGTGGTATCAATTTTCCTGTATATTTGTATATATTTAGTAATTTTTCCTATTTATCATTACTGTTTCATTAAAGTTGTGTAGTTTAGTTTCCAACCCATAAGTCTCTCCCTTATTCTCTCTCCTTTCTTTACCTCGGAGGGGGATTAATAGAGAGCATCTGTTATTCGGTTTAATTGCCAGGCCAGTGTTAAACTGTTGAAAAACAAACAAAAGAAAACCCAAACAAATACCAACCAACCAACCAAACCCCAAACCCAAACCAAAAAAAAAAAAAAAACAACCAAACCAAAAAACTGAAACCAAGCAAACAAAATCCCCCAGAAATGCAAACACTTGGACAAAGCCCTTAGGTTCTCTGGTGAAAATAAAGAAAGGACTGGAACTAGTGGTGTATGTAGTTCACGAGAACAATTAAGTCAATGAATAGACAATCTCATGAGATTTATCTGCTATAAAAGTTAAAGATCCAATTGAAGGCTTGACCTTCTAACAAATAAGGAGTCTCTACCACCCACACAAAGGTACATCCACTTCTTCCTACAACGTTTCTTGAAAATCCAAAACTACTAGAGGCAGCCTCCTACAGCTACTGTTTAAAAACAGGTAGTTAAACATCACTGCTTTTTTCCAAGATTCCATGGTGACTTTATCTCTAATACATACATCTGTAAGTCTAGATGAGAAAGGAAGAACTATGTGTTCAGCCTAAACTGTTACTCCAAAATGCAATATCATAATAACAGGAAGGAACAGGGAGTTTAACAAACTGTAAAATGTTTGGACTCAAGTGTTGTACAGCAGAGGGAGCTAAAAGTATGGTCCATGAATAGCCACTTACATGTAAGAACACACAGAGATAATAAATATGCATAATGTATGCCACCAACTAATTATCTTAAACAAGTGTTCTTTCTACTGCAAAATGACACATAGAAGTTCACTTTTATAAACAAAAGTTCACAGCAAAGCAGCTCTCCAAGTTTCACATCAACAAATGCTGGAAAGAAATATAATCAGTTTGCAATGTTCATTCCAATGTCACATAACAGTTCAGGTTCTTCTAATCAGTATCCACAGTTATGTCATCCATGTTCCCTGCCTGACATCTTCATCTGAAGTGTGGGGACTGAGAAAGGACACATGTTACTGCAGCACACACCATGACAGATGTAAATATTAACTGGATTCAAACAAGATTCCTCCAGGAAGATCACGTCCATCCGTTACCACACTTCCCAAGAAAATTGTGACACCCTTCTCCTTCATCAGAGTAAGTGCACTTCCAAAGATTTTCATAAGTCCTGTGCAAATAAAATATTCCCTGACTGCATATACTATTTCTCATCAGTTCAAACTAATTTCTTTCTAAGACCTGCAAAAAATTGCTACAAAAGCAGCTGCATTCAAAACGAAGTTCTCAATCTAGCACTTACTAACGTTCCCAAACAAACAAAAGAACAACAGTTTGGGAATCTTTGGATTAAAATACAGTTTTATATGTTTGAAGTTCAAGTGACTGATATGAGAGAGAAGTTCTGTACTAACCTAGACAGATATATACCAACAATGTAATTTTTACTTTGAGCATACTCACAGGAAAAGGCCATCATCATCTAATGTCCTGGTCATCATCTGATGACCTTTCATCTCATTAAAGAATGTGAACAAATGTCTTCATACACATAAGCAGGTTATGAAAGAACTGACCTAAAACAACTGAACTAAACCAAATGTAAAATGGGCTTTCAAGAAGCCAACCAGATGCTTCTGGTGTAATGTATCCACACTCCATGAGTCACAGGCTGGGAACCACTTCATCACTCATCCTGTCACAGTACTAAAGAATCCAGCAGGGACAAGAACGTCCATGACAGTGTACGAAGGGCAAGTGATACAAACTTAATAGTACAAATAAAGTTTATTAGAAGTTCAAACAGTCTTTTTTGCTTTATTAATAGCACAGGAGAGATTTGATCAATATGTTACACTTTAATCCAAAAGACAAACTGGTCTTGACCAGAGCACTGTTTCACAAATGTCCACAGATACAAATAATATGGAACTGGGATGAGATCAGGAACAGTGTCTATGTTCAGAAAATTAAAAAAGAGAATGTCAGACATCTGCAAATCAGACACATGGAAATGGTTAAATACATCTTTGTCAGACTAAAACCTAGGTCATCAATCCCAAAGAGCAAGTCACTGTGTCACTGCCACTGGCTGGCATCAAGCACATACTCTGAAGATCAATATCAAACAGCTTTGTAAAACATCAAAGAAACCAAGTGCCAAACCCAAAACTTACTGAAGTAAAGCAAATCTGCAGATCAATAGTTTCTGAGAATACAGCTCCATGCTTTTCTTGGGATGAAAATCGTTTTTTTTAAATAAAACTCAAAAATGCCTCTATCCTTCGGTAAAGTTCTTCTATCTCCTCACACCTGTGTCAGCTGTTCAGCAATGATCTTCCACAATTCCTGCAGGAGTGGAAAAAATACATACAGGTATTTTCTCAGACCAGTAGGTTGCAATCATGGAAAAGTTCTATTTGCCTACTTGAAGACAAGTTTTAAGACACACCCTACCCCTTCATCTACAGCTAGTATCCACCCAGGTATGTATTCTTATAAACAACAACCTTTGAAATGGAGTAAGAGAATTCATGTCTTCATTCTTGTAGCATGTTTTTTTTAATAAAAACTTAGTATCACTCAAATATTTTTTTTTAAATAATTTTATCAGTCTGCATGACCTTCTGCAGTATTTTGACTGATACTTGCTCTTTTTCTTAGCCTGTGATGACAATCGCTTTCAGTAATGCCTGTAAAAATACAACTGAAAATATACTCAATTTACTGAGGAATCAATACTGAGGAATTCCCAGTCTGTTGGACAGTGAAGACGAAAAACAGACTTCATTTCTGCAGAATAAATTAGTATATGCTTTGTCTTCTATAGAAAAGATTATTAACCAGACTGTCCTATACTCTACACCATGATATCTTGAGCTGTGGCAATACACTTCAAGATAAAAAAAAATCTAGACATCTAACAAATGCATGTATTTCAAAGACAAGCAGCACTCCACATAAAGGCCTGGGAATGAGTTTACACATTTAGGTATAATCCAGGTTAAATATTATATACTTGTAAACTTGTTTTAAAGTTTTGCATGCATGTTTTATGCCTGAAGGTATCAGCATTGGAGTAAATAAATCAAGCTCATGAAGTAACTGTGGGCCCCATAATATTGCTATACATACATACTGCAGAAGACACAGCAATATTATGTTGCCTGCAGGAGCATCCTTTCTTGGTAATAGATCTGCAATCCAGTACAGAATTTGCAGGTTCTCTAAAAAGATCTGTAAGATTGTATTGTTCTAGAAGCCAGCAAGCTATTAGCCATTTGTAAGAGGAGACAATTGGAAAAAAAATTACAGGCAGAGAATATAAGTGTTTGAGAAGTAATTAGATAACTACAGATATTGAATATTGGTCAGTTGCAAAAACTGTATTTTCCAAAGTAATGGAGATTGTTTCTTAACCTGTGAGGAAATGAGAGACACTGTACTCCTGTTGAGAGAAAAGGGTATATATATTATGTCAATCTATAGATTACATAAGCATAAAGAGCATCATTTTAAAACAACAAAAAGCAAAATGGAAATAAAAAGGTAATATTTATTCTCCTGCTCTTACTTCGTGTTAAGTAAACAGATGAAAACTAATATGAGATGATTAGCCCAACGTATAACATTTATTTTAATGAATGCCACTTACCAACTGCTCAATTCGTTCATAAATGAGAAACTGGCAGAAATCAAGCTTAATGGGCTCCACTGTGTATTTCATTTTTCTGTCTTGGAGGTTTTTCAAATCATATAGATTATTTCTAAAATGACTGTAGGCTTCACATGTCACATCCATATGTCTTAAAGTGAAATTCAGCCTGGCAAGAGAATATTAGTTTAAAAGGTCTCTCCCATACTGGCCTCTGAATCAGCTACGTAACTGTTCTCAGCTAATGGAAAATGTGGGTCTTTTCAGTGTAATTAATTAACCTTGGTAGGAAAAAAAAAAAAGTAAACACCCCCCTACTCTTCCTGAAAAGCCAACAAGACTTAGGTTAGCATCAATACATGGTGACTATTGCATGAATCTCTCCATTGATCCATCCTTTGCTGCAACAGAATCATTGGCTTTGCTCCAACAGTCAAACACATGGCAAAAAAACATGAAAAGCCATTGCTTATATTCAGCCAGAGATTTAAGCAATGCCAATTTATATATTAGTTTACAAATGGACTGCAGCACATGACTATATAAAAATATTCAGTGATTCCCAAAAAGAAAACACAGAAGAAATTTTTATAGAGATATTCATGCTGAGTAACATATCCTAATTCTAAGCTCTTTATTCCACTCTATGCCCTCAAAAACATGTAGCAAATGTTGTCAGATATTATAGAACACATCAGTCTAGCCAACGATTTAACCTCTGTGCAAAGAAGGATATCTGATGTGAGATGAAGGTAGAACAACAAAAGCTGAACTCTTGTGGAACTCAAATTCTGAACTGACAAAAATTAAACACATATAAAAACAAACACTTGTCCTGAGCATAAACTACAGCCTGTGATCAACTACTACTATGCAAATTAGAAGCCAACCTTCAATCCAGTAGGATGTTTCTTCCAGTTAAAGAAAGCAAGTAAAGTTTTAGTGCTTGTTTCAAGTTCTTGGTAATTCTTACCTCTTCTCTAATGCTAGATAAACTGTGCAAGAATTTCTCAAGTTGTGTGTGATTCTATACAGTGTTCTGAACAAGGCATCTGTCAGGTCATCATCATAGAACACTACAAAAAAAGATCGAGAATATTAAATACGTATGTTTCAGTGTATCATTTAAGGAACTCTCAGGTATGAAAGAACAACAGGCCTCAGTTTGATTATTGTAATCAAACAAGTCACTATTTTAACTACATTCCATAGTATATTATCAATGTCAACAACTGACCCTGCAATAGTGTCCCCTGCTGTGATTTATGTCAGGCTTTGTTTTTCTGTATCAAAGGGAATCACTTATGTCAGATAATTTATCAAACTTTAACAAGATTTCTCTCAGCCTGGAAATAACTTACTGCAAAGCTAAAAAAGATCGGATATCACAATGTATAGGGCCACATTTCTTATAATAATACACTACACAATAACTAATACACAGGTATAACTAAATCTCCTTGGGAAGCAGTCTTGCAACATCTTTCAGTATCGTAACTAAAACCATTCCTCATTTATTGATATATCAAAAAAAATGGTTTTCCCATAGAGATAAGCTAGCCTGTAATTTTTCAGTCTATTTATCATTCTTTGAATAGAGGTCATTTGATGCAAGACAAAGGTAGGACAAGAAAATTCTTTTGAAGAGTCAAATTCATCACTTGTGATTATGGAGTAATTTTTTTAGTCACAAATAATTACCACACCAAAGAGAAGAAGAAGCAACATCTGTCCTCTTATTGCTAATTTAGAATGTAAATACAAGTGTTTGAAAAAACCCAAACAGCCAGGAACACTTAAGGCAGAGCATAGACAAAGCAGATAAGGATCTGACCTATTAGATTTTAAAGGAAACTAGGTATGTTTAGATTATTACTCATAATGCTCATGTGTTTGATTTAAAAGCTTCCTGCTTATATTTTCCTACCATCAGCTGCCATTATCACAGTGCAGTGATCATGCAAATCAGCAATCTCATCTTCAGACCAGCTATAGGGAGCTTCAGGATCTGTAACACAGAATATGGCTTTGGTGTACATGATTAAATGTCTCAAATGACAGGCAGCTGGAAAAAAGAAACTTTCTTAATTCTTGTGGTCATCTGCTACTCCCTAAATAGAGGTCCCTACTGACAATAAATCAAAACCTCCCTCTATTCATTCTCTGAAGTTCTCTGCCGTTCTTTCTCTGTGTTATCTCCAACCTTCCCAAGGCTAACTGGCAAGAGTAAGTTTTCTTTGACCTTAGAATTTACATCAATTACTACACTACAGCGAGATCACATTTAAGTAGATCAAAATAAACACTCTTTTAAACAAAAAAGTATCTCTGTCTAAGTTTTGATTAAGCTTTCTACATCATCCTTTTCAAAATTTAGACTTTGTTAAAATATAGAAACTTTCCTTC
This sequence comes from Florisuga fusca, assembly GCA_038090715.1. Classification (NCBI taxonomy): domain Eukaryota; kingdom Metazoa; phylum Chordata; class Aves; order Apodiformes; family Trochilidae; genus Florisuga; species Florisuga fusca. Next base: position 233,505 of record JAAWXA010000080.1, read on the forward strand.
AAAGTCAGAAAAACATAAAGCCTTTTCAACTGGTAGTATCAAATATTTTCATTAACCAGAACTTCTTGAGATCCAAAGGGGCTTTTGCATGTGTAGAGGATGTTTCCACTTGCTTAAAATAGTTGTTCTATTTTTTAGAAGCATTACATCAAATCCAACTAATGATATAAAAATCTATTAAGTAGGCTTCATATAACCTAGTTCTACAATTCTGTGTTGACCTTACAATCACCTGTCCTTCTCTGTGAAGGCAAAAAAAATAAATTAAACCAAAACACCAAACCTTATCTAAAAGTAGCCATTATAACCACCTACCAGTGCAGAACTCATCTTTCAGCCAGTCCAGTTCTTTCACTTTAACTTCCCCTCCTGTGGGTGAAGAAAGATTAAATCAGTCACATATGGCCTTTTGGACCATTTTCTTGGACCTAAGCAAAAGTAGAGACAAAATCTGTACTAAAAGAAGTGATGAAGCTCTCTTATGAGGATCTGTGAAACAAGGAAAGCTGAAATTATTAAATAATTACAGGGAAAGAAGTAGTTTATATACAGGCAATTGTATACACAGTGATTCTATAGCACTTACTTCCTGGCTCTGTCAGATGTTTGTTTAATGCAACATTTTGCTCACACATGCCCAGAAGATCTTCACCAACATCTGGAAAAAATTATATTCAAAATAAGAATATTTTGCATGGGCTGTGCATGACGCTACATCTCAGACTAATACTCTAAGTTTCTTTCAAGCCGATCAGACTAAGGGAAATTCAGAGCAACTCTGCCGCTGCTGGCCTCCCTAATATCCTTCTTGCTTTTGTCTTTCAGTACTGAGCTCTGAGCCACCCTCAAAGAAAGAACTTAGATCCCTGTACTGCCTATGTTAATCTAGGCACACTATCTTGAGTTCACAGAAACGTACCTTGCTTTTAAACTGCAGTTAAAAGTAGTACAGCTTTTCCAATCTGTTGAGAAAGTTCTTGTTATTTTTCACTTAACAATACAACTTTGTACACATCAATAAAAAAGTATTAACTAAAACAGAATAGATGAGGATGAAAATATCAAGATGAGAGAACTGCATTGTGAAGTGTCACAAAGCAATATTTAACTGAAAAATACCTGCCTTACCTGTGCAATAAACTCTCTTGGCAACTGTTCCCATGATAATGCTTGTAATTCCAGTGCCTCCTCCAAGCTCTAGCACTGAGCAACACCTGAATGTGTCCCGTTTAAAGAGAATGTAATCAGCAAGAAGGAAAGCTGCACGCCAGACCTGTGGACAAGAGAGGCAGTTTGAACTGAATAAATTCTGAAGTACAATCCATGAACAGCAAGACAAGGCAAAATACATACTTGTTTACCAACATCTTCTAAGGGGGTTGCCATAGTATGTTCTGTGAAAATGAAAGTAGACCATAAATAAGTATCTCAAAACATTGTTCAAATCAAATTCCATAGTGGCAAATTTGACAATCAAGTCACAGTTTCCTTTCAAATATAGAACTAAACACTCTTTTTTCTACATAATAATGCCAGATAACACTGAAAACACCACTCTAAGGAGTACCAAGTTTCTCATGGCATACTACTGCCCAACTGACTTCTGGAGGAAAACAGCTAATTTTTTAAAAAATTACAGTACTATGTTTGTTTTATTTTGTCCTTTCACTTAATAACTGCTGTTCCTTTAATAAAGAAAAACCTGTTTGTTTTGTCTTCCACAAACATACTTATTCTGTTCCTCCATGAATGTATGCCTACTATTTACCTATTTTAACAACATCACTGCATGTGCATTCTGGTTCTTCATCTTCAAAAGCATCTTCTTTCCCTTTCATCAGAATTACTGGATACACTCTATCCCTCAAAAGGTCTTCTGCTTCTAAATCAGAGGCACTTCGAGGCCTTCTGACCACTTTCAAGTCTCCATCATCATCTAGCAGAGCTTCTACTTCATTATTAAATTCTCTTTCCTTTTTTAGATTATTCCTGTCCTTGTCACACAGTTCATTGCCACTTCTGTACTGCTTTTCTCTTTCTGTTGTAGCTTCTCTCACATGTTTCTCAGATGCTGAAATGTCTGTATTCCACAGGAGTTTGAAATAGGACAGAAATACTGCAGGAATAGGGAAAAAAAGTCAAACACCAGGTAAAAACAGAATCTATGCACAACTTCCACATGCATGAAAATTTGGTATGAATTTCACACACTAAAAAAACACAGGATAAAAAAATATACAGATAACTTGAAATACAGTTCAATTTTTTAAAGAAGAAATACTTCTGGTATTAAGTTCTGTCAGTAGAAATAAATGCACTTTTACAGACTACCGTGTGTCAGCATCTACACAGTCACAATGCAACACTTTCACCTGATGTAGTAACACTTATTTTAACAATTGTCAAAAGGGATATTTTCTTACATCCTCCAAAAGATCCTCTGTTGAGACAAGCTCAAACCAAGCTGAAAGAAGAATTAATAAAAGATAAAATTTATTTCAGCTAAGATTTAATTCCCATCTTGTAAGAAACAAATATGTTGGGGTTTTGTGGAGGTTTTTTAGAATTTTTTTAATGTTGTTTTTTTTAAAATTTGAAAATTTGCATTTAGAAATGCAAGCAACTTCAAGCCTTGAAATCAGCTTAGTATGAGGGAGCAGAAATAAGGTCATGGGAGACAGCTTACTGGACATGTTTACTTTTTGTTCATCCCTGAATTCTTTAAACTGACTCTTCAAGAGATTAAATTAATAAGGTCACTGTCCTCAACCAATCAATCAAAACCCTCCAGTGATTTCCACATCTGTTACAATTTTAAAGTTATCAAAAACTGAATCCTGCAATTTTAATGATAGGAATCTGTATTGTCTGGACACAAGACAGGAGGAAGAACAAACATTTGTCCTGTGATTTCCTCTGCAGTCCTGACTCTTCAAATTTTATGTCAGTCAAAATCATGGATATTCCAAACTTTGTTGTTGCCAATTATTTTAACACAAAAACCCCAAAATACCCAAGCAAGCTATTAGGCTCCTCTGGAATAGATGGCAGATCATCACATAAACTTTTTACAAAAATCTGTAAATTCATTACTGTTAATTTTTATTTTAAACTTAAGTTATACTGTTTAAAATCCCTGGCTTCTCATCTTCTGCTTGCATGCAATAAACAACCCAACTTTTTAACATCATTACCAAAGTGCTATACTGAGATTATAGCTAAATGAATAAATAAATAAATAAAATTAAACCTGCAAACAAGTTAATTTGGTTATTTCTTCTCAGAAAGAAGAAATTTACTTTTTAACATAGGGTGTCTAAAAAAATCTACATTAATAGTTTTCATTTTAATAGTTAATATCATGAGGGGAATCCAGCTAGCCTTCTTCCCAAGGCCTGAGTAGGAAGCGGTTTTGGTCCTAACTGGAATAAAATATATAATGATTAATATCAAGCATTCAAAGGATACAGACATTACACAGATATGAATACCCTTAAAATATACCTTCATCAGTCTAAACATACATTACCTGGTTGTCCAGCTGCATTCAATCGTACCATGAGATGCCTTTTGTTTGGACAGTGTAAATGAACATCAGAAAGTACAGTGTCACATTTAAATGTGGGGTTATCCATCTCTGTTACATCAACCATGATGGGCTGGTGAGAGTAACATCTACAGTACCCAAATAGTTCCATATGAAGTGCTGTCACAAGATGGTTTGATATTCTTCTATTAACAGGCACAAAATAACAGTTTTGCTCAGCAAAATAACCTCATGGCTGAGGTTTCTGAGACTTCAAGCAATGTGATCACGAAAGCTGCATCCACCATGCTCCAACAAGACAGTAAGAAGCACATCAGGATATCCAACCTAAAACCAAACACAGACAGCTTTTAGTGACATCCTGATATCGTTTAAACATTGCTCCAGCAATGTTTTAGAAGATAAATATCAGGTTACACTATCCAATAGAGCTTCGATGCTCCAATGCTCTTTTACAATGCTCCAAAGAAACATCAGATATGTAACTGCTTGCAGCTCACTGGCAAACATCATGTATTTTAGGAAGAGCTACTAATTGTGTTAAAAACAACTCCCTCTGAAAAAAAGTTACTATAATGCACACACCTACATTGCTAAGAAAACATTTTCAAAGGAACATGTACACAATTTCACCATTTTAAGGGGTCTTTTCAGTAGGAATCTCTGAATTTTCTCAGAGATGGAAAAAATTACTGAATCATAGGTTAGTCCTCCCATTTGTAAAATAAGTATCTTCCCTTCCTGTAGAAAATTCAGCTCCTTTTATATACTTCCACTTATTGGGCAGTTAATGTCTCCGGATTATGGCACTTTTATTCTTCCCCAGGCAAAAAACAAACAAATAAATAAATAAATAAATAAAATCTGAAATCATCCTTATTACCTAATGTCCAAGGCTGAGTCATCTCTGTCCTAAGGCACACACAAGTTAATTACCTCTTAGAAAAATAATAGAGGAGATTTATTTCCCTGTGCTCTACAAAACTTGATATTTTGTGAAGGGTATGTGAAACACTGATGAACCATAAATCTCAAAACAAAACATATGTGTTTAAAACCTGAAATCATAAGCTTACATCACACACACACAAATCACCAAGCATTAAATGAAAGCTCTGGTTAACAAAGAGACCCAGGTCACACCAGCTATGAGGACCCCAATACTTGTTACATAAAAACTATTGGTGCCACTTCCTTCGTTGGCATTAACACCTTGGGAGATTAAGCCATATTCTCCATTAGCGGCTCGTGCTTGCACAAGATCACACACACACACACAGGCTTCAAACGCTTCACGGTACACAGGCAGCCTTCACAACTTTAGCTATGAGGTTCTTTAACTGTTGCAGCCTCCAAACCCGCCCTTTGCAAGCAGAAACCTCTGCACAAGCAACATCCACCGCCACCCCGGGCCGCCCCGGCACCGGCGGGACAGCCAGGGCCAGGGCAGAACTCGCCTGCCCGCCGAGCCCCCGCCCGCTGTCGGGGTAACGTCCGCGCAGCCCGCAGGCAGCTCCGGCCCCGCCGCCCCCTCCTCCTCGGGACGGGNGGCGGGAGATCTGGCAGCGAGCGCGTCCCCTCGGCGGTCCCGGCGGTGTCAACCCCGCACCTCCTGCCGCCCCACCTGCTCTCGCCGGCCGCTCCCGCCGCCATTGCGGGGCAGAAGGCTCTTTCCGGCGCGCTCTGACGACGCCACCGGGACCCGGAGGCTGCCGCCGGGATCGGATCCAGGCTGAGGGATGGCGGGAACGGGGCCGGAACCGGGGCTTGGGCCGGGGTATGCAGTGCGGGACACTGGACTGGAGAGCTTCTCCTGTGGAAGGCGCCAGAAGGCCCGGGCTTACCAGAGGTAAAATCCATCTGGGGAGTCATGGAGGGAACACCCGCGGCCAGGTTCAGTCTCGCCAGTAAAGCACCCACGGCTTGGACCCAGGTTTTTTGTTTTGTATTACTTGATGTCAGTGTTACCCTCTTTCATCTATGTGTAATTCTATGCAAAACCTCCAAACAGTTTCACAACAAAAAATGGCAAAGACGGGATGGAGGCAAGTGGGCATTTCTTCCTTAGCACAGCCGTGCCAGAACTGGACTACCACTGGAAGATGAGTTGAAGCAATAGCAGTATCTGCTCACTTACTGGGGAGATGTTGGGGTTAGCTGCTTAGCTCTGCAATGTTTTTAACTAGGTGTCATGAACCAGGTAAAATAAACAGCAGACTGAGTTAGGTATTGGGCAAGAACACCACACTTGAATGTTTTGGGACAGAAGTGTGTCTGACTTGCAGAGCTAGCAGGTTTTAGCATCCACATTTGGGGTCCCGTAGGTAGCCATTATCCATCACCTGCTGCAGAGCTGCTGACCTGGCACCGAGTACAGGGCAGCCCGACCACGCTTCCTGGAGGCCACAGGACCACAGCAGCTGACCACAGCCCTGCAATCTGACCTCTGTGCCAAAGCACAGACATTTCTGCTCCCTACTCCCAGCTGTAGTGAAGTTCCTCTGCAAGTCTGCAAGGACCTTCGATGTTGTTCCTGTCTTCCCACAGAAGGATTTGATTCAAAAGCAAACACATATTAATTGCTCTAGGACACTAATGTCAATTGCTACAGATAATCCTCGTATTTTTCTTGAGTGGATGCCTGTGAGGAAGGAATAATTAAGGAATTAATGATGGGAAAAAAGACTTGGAATGTAATCCATACTCCTTGTTTATTTCTAGACATCTTTTTCTCATAATCTTAATCCTATGAAGGCTAAGAATGAAGTAATACCTATTTTTATGGTCTAGAGTGTTGAGTGGCAATAAAAACACAGCAGGCCATTTGGATTTCTCATTGGAGTTTCTGTGGGGAATTGTATTAGGTGGGCATCTGACAAAAATGCTTTGGAGGTTTGTTTTCCTTCTGTCTGGCTCCTGTGAAAGAGCTGAATATTCTTTTACTTCCTCTGGTGATACACTGCCATATAAATTATTACTGCAGTCTCTCTTTGCTAGCATATTCCCCACTGCTGTAAAGTGCTAACAATATGCAGACAAATATGTCACAAAATCTTACCAGCTTGCAAGAGGAGACACTTACTGGTATGCAGAATATCATTAGGAGTACCTAAAAAACCAGGAGTTTCAGTACACTACACAGGATCTTCTGAACACAAAGGTACATTATAGGAGCAGTGGAGCTGCTTTTATTTTCGAAAAAAATCATCTGCCTTGTTTCACTAGGCAAAGCAGCAATATATCGTGACTGCAGAACATCTTAAAGGAGCCAGTGTGGCTGCAGACATTTTAATGTGGGTGATGATGATAGTTGTTTAGGGACGATCTAGCTCTGGAGATGAGGTTTCTGTGCTACAAACGGTGGCTTTGGAAGCAAATTCATGAGATCTGCCTCTTTTAAAAAGACTTTGGGATTCACCTCAGTTACATTTTGTGTCTTCCTCACAGCCATGTGCGCTAGTAGTTTGCTTAAAGACAACCCAAAAATATTTCATAATCACATCATGCCAAAGGGGACTTAAAAGAAATTACTTCTTTCCATAGGATTTTTTCCCAATCCTTTCATGGCCCAAAAGATAGTGCTAGGACAATTCCTTACAGAGTGCCTTTTAAAATGCCAGCAGTGCTGCAGGAGGCTCAGAGAACAAGAAAACTATTCAGACAACCCTGAAAAATATGTATCATAGGGGAAGTCTAATTCCTTAGGAGCAGATAAGAGGACAGCGTTGATTCTAAGCAGACAGGAATAACCAGATGAATTAATACACCACCACATCCTTTATCTTGCACTGTGCAGTAGTATATCCTTGATATCTTTCTCGTACATACTGTACTTTATCTTTGCTTGTCTTCTTTCATTATATGTCTACCAGATAGAAGCACATTCTATGTTTTTATAAGGTCAGTGAAAACAAAGAATAAAACAAAAACTGAAGGCTGTCAGAAAGAAAAAATATATCAGCCCTCATCATTTTGATCCTGAAGTACTGGGGTTATTGAGTGGAGATATGCTAAACTAGTTTTCACTTCATCTTGTGTATTGGTATGCTGGTACACAAAGTTAGTTCTTGAGACAAGTTCCTTAAGCCATCACCAGAAGGGAGAAATGTGAGGCAACACAGCAAATAAAGGATCGTTGGTCTAGATAATAAATCAGTGACAAATTCTGCTCTGCTCTTTAAGCATGTATGGCACCTCAGTGTTGGTCACCAGATTGAGAATTCCTAAATAGCTGCTTGAAGTTGAGAAGTGCATGAGAGGAATAACTGGAAAATAATTAAAGAGGACGACTGCAGCTGTAAGCTTTTTTGTCTTCACATTTCCTGAATACCCATTTCTCCTTCCCAGAGGACTGCCCCACCAGGAAAAAAAAATGAGTTGCAAGCACTAACATCAGCAGCACCAAGCTAAAATCCACCGTGTTTTATTTTTCATTAAACATTGTGGTGTTTATCAGATACATTCACACTATTTGACCATAGAATGTTTTTCCATGGATTTATTTAGAACAATAATTTGCATCCCTTTGACATCACCTCATCAGGACTTCTCACATCCAACACAAGCTGATTTGGGCAAATTCTTATAGTAGAGGCATTTATGTAACATCTCATTCTTAGAATAATGTCAGTGCACTGGCTATGATTGCAAACACCAAAAATACCTCTCTTTAGTTAGTGGAAAAGGATCAAAATGAAGGTAAATAGAAAGCCCTCTTTTGCTCCCAAGCACTTGAAATCCACAAAATACAAAAGCCACTCTGGTTCTTCAGCAACAATCAGGGGTCATCACTTGTCTTTTAAATCTCAATTTCTATACGAGACTACAGTGAGGAACTATAGGAAAGTGTTTTATATTTATGTGCGCCATACCAAATACTCTCCTAAAACTTTAGCAAAGACTTTAACAATAATCAGTATTCCAGAAAGTAAGAGGAAGTTCCATCCATCCATCCATCCATCCTGCTCAGCACTACTTTTCATTACTTTTTCAAGCATGTCAGCCTAACAAGGCAGTGAAATAAGTCTCAGGCATTTCTCTACCTTAGACCTGTAGTGCATGAAAAGTAAAGACTTTAATTTACCTCATATACCAGACAGCTTTACAGAGGTTTAATTGCTTTTTTAAAATGATTAATTGGGCCCATTTCATCCACTGTCTGAGTCCCAGGAAGTGTATGCTAGAGATAAACCAGGCCTATTAAAAGCAGAGTGGTAATTAGATAATACAGCAGTTTATGACAGGTTGTTGACATCATCATCAGGGGTCATTTAATCTTAATTTAGATTCTCATTAGACCTGCTTCTCTCTGCAGTCCTGTACTTCTCCCTTCCCTCTCATTCTATCTCCTCTGTATTTGCTTGCACATACCATGGCAGACATCCTTTTGAGATAGCTGTGATAGCCAAAAATGCTACTGTTACTGTTGCTTAATGCAATCCACCATCTTGTCTACTGGTATTAAGACTGTAAGAGAGTCCCATAATCCTCATGAAGCAAAGTCATACAGACGAGGTCACTTGGATCTTCTGCTTCCAGTGGCAGTATTTTGCTTGTCACACAAATCAGAACTGTGCAATGGGAATGAGACATTTTTATAAATTAACCACTTTAGCATTGCCATTGACCTTGATACTATGAAAACTTTTTGTACTACATCCACCTCATTAATTTCTTCCCTCATCTGTTTTAGAGGTAGTCTGGTGAAATAACCTTGATTCACAGCTTGGGGGTTAAGACCAAGCTATTCTCCAAGACTCCTATAATTTTCATCCATATACTGGGCATTTGAGGCCTTGCTATCTTAAAAAAACAAAACAAAACAAAAAAACCACCTGAATAATGTCTGGATAAAGCCCAAGAAGGAAGGTTTCAGTGTCTGTCTGTTTTTTCCTACTGCATTTTCCCACTGCTTCCTGTGGAAGAAGCAGGAAACTGCAGCCTTTCAGAGACCAAATGGACGTGTTCAGCTGGGAATCAAATAGGTTGGAAAGACACACGTTCCCCATATTTCTACAACAGTAAAAAATATATCTCTTTTGGGTGGATTGGTTCCTCCCTGTTTTTACTGCACTGCATTTGTGTTGTACCCTCTTTTCCCTAATTTTCCTGAATGGTGTTTGTTCCTGACAGGCCTGTCATGTTCTGTGTTTGAGCTTATCAGCATCTGCTCTACCTGCTCAATACACTCTTATTAGCTATACATCTTCTTCAGCTTGACATGCTATATAAATACTTGCTTGACTAAGATTGAATAACACAAACTTACTTTTTAACCTAGTGTTTCCTGTAGCAGTTTCCAGCCATAAGTCAAATAATGCTTCTCAGAGGTTTATGCAGTTCTTTGTATGTACCATGTCAGATTTCAAGCCAGTGCTCTGTGAATATATTTCCATAGTGAACAATTTTCAAGAGAAGATAAATTAGAGCAGTTGTTGCTTTTTACTTTCAATACTTTTTTTCCCCCATCTTTTTTGTGTATATGAAACTAAGGCAACTTTTAGGGGTATATTTAATTACAATATTTGAACTGTGATGCTCTATGGTGAAATGTGGTGCCATAGAGCACCAGTGGGGACTGCAAAGTGGATGACATGGAGTCCTTGTTACTAACTGCCAAAAGTAACTCTGCAAATATAGTTGGAAAAAGCAGACAAGCTTGGGGTCTGAGTTTAAGACTCATGTGTCCCAAAGCTCATTAATTTTTTCTTACTGCATCAGTTAGTGTAAATATTTCACCTTTCATAAACCTCATACAGCTTTGGTCATGCAGTCTTCAAAATTGTAAGTTAACTGTTGCTCAGTTTGTATAACTGCACAGTCACTTTCATATGTTACGAATACTGTTAGAGGTGTAAGATAGCAAAAGCTCAGAATAATGCTATAGCTACTTAATGATGTAATCCTTAAGACTGTCAGAATGCCACCATTTTGTATATACATTTATATGTATACATATATGTATATATACACACAGACACTCCTCTCAGAGCTTTTGCAGAGCAAAATGTGATCTGTAGTGCTGATAGTTACTTTGTTTAAAGAATCATTCTCCCTAAAGGAATATTTTCCTTTTAACTGATGGTACTGCTGAAACCCTACCGGTTCATGATAGCTTGTTGCCATGGTTGGGTAATGATGTCACATATTCTGCCCTGTGTCCATGCCAGAAAAGAAATATGAATGATTTTTTTAATGTCTGTGAGTTACTTTGCAATTCCCTGAAAGGCCTAAAGTGAATTACAAGTAGGAAAAGAAGATGCCTTGTTCGCCCTACCTGCACCATATCTTTCTGCCAGTGAAGTGACACAGTAAAATTCCACAGTAAATGCTCTGCAGATTTAAAAACAAATTTGTGCTACTGCACTGTACCTTGTTATCCAACAGATTTCAGTGGGCTGAAGATCAGCAGGAGGGTAGGTGAAGTGTGACTTGGGAGCTGACACATAAACTTGGGAAATGTTTGTCCTTCTCAAGTTTTTGGAGGAGCTTGTCTGTCCCTCCCTCAGAGACACTGACAGGAGAACGATCCGAGAGTAGTGCAGACATGACTGCCTCGGGCAGCAATTGCCACGTTACTGCCTTCTCTCACACCGCCTCTCAAATTAGATTAGGTCTGTCCTTCTGAGGTCGGCATCTGGAAGGTAAAGAACAAGAGGAATCTCTTGTAAATACAGGCGACAGAAAGGCTGTTACACCACCGGCAGTTATCGGGCTTCGGCTCCCTCCTGTCCTCAAGGACAGCGGTGTTTGGAATAAAGAACCTTTTGTCTTTCTGAGGTGAGAGCACCTCAGAGTTTCAAAGCCGCCTAAGCTGTCAGGACACCCCCTGCCCGTGTTTTCTGTCAGGAATCCCTTTCTAGGAAGGGGACGCTGTGATCGACCAGAGCGGCCACACCGCGCGCAGGGCTCGGCCCCGCGCCCTCTCAGACTCGGCTGCGGAGCTGCAGGGGCGGGAAAACGAACGGAGGGGCCGGACCGGGCCAGGAGCAGAGAACGGTGGCGGCGTAAGGGCTGAAGTGCTGAGGTGAGCCGCGGGGCTGCAAGGCGGACACCTGCGGCGGGACCCGGAGGCCCTGGGAGGCCGCTGGGGAGAGGCCGCGGACGCGAGCGTCGGGTCCCGCTGAAGCGGGCGGGGCGGGACGGGTGGCAGCATGAGGGTGAGGGTGGGCGTCCTCTCCCTCTTGGTGGCTCTGGTGGGAGTCTTAAGTTTCGTCTTCCTCGTGGTGGCCGTCTCTACCGACTTCTGGTACATCATCGATGCCTCCAAGCTGGAGACATCCCACAACAGCTCGGATGCCCTCAGCTCGCATTCGGGTCTGTGGCGGACCTGCCGTGGTGAGTGCCCGGGGCGGGCGGGCCGCGGGTGTTCCGGACCGACCCTCCTGACCGGGGCGCCGACCCACGGGTGTCTGGAGCGGCACGGGGGGAGCGGGCCCGAGGGCAACCGTCTGCCGGGACACCCCGGGCGCGTTGCCGTAGCTGTTGCCCGGAGTGTCAGGCGGCTGCGAGTGTTTCTTTTTTAGCCTTACCTGTCCAGACACACAGTCCGCTCCTCTTTCGGTGCTCCGAACCTATCGGCACTTGTATCACTTGCCAAAGGAAGCGCGGGCCAAGCGAATTTTCTGCCACGGTAACCTAATTTTACATTAAGTTTTATTTCAAACTAATTTAATAAACGTTTACCAGTTAGAAGGAAAGAGATATGTATTCATTTGACTCAGGGCTAATTAAGAGGTGAATGTTCCGGGCTGAAGGCATTAAAATGATAAATTATATTATAAAGAATTTCAACATAAATTGTATGAAGAGTAGTCTATATACACAAACAACATAAGTAATACTAATATAAGCAATACCAATATAAATATTTCTAGTAGGAAGTGTATATTTATAAATTATATAAATATAAATAAAGTTAACTTAATCCCACACTAACCAAAGATACGTGACTAAAGACTAATCGAGTTCAACAAGTAATTGTACTCTGATCTTTCTGGATTAATGGAAGATCCATAAGCCTTATGTGTGTATTTTAGGATTTTCCCAATTTAGTTTCATTTGTAAACCAGCTTATGACTTTTGGTTTTGATTCCATCATTAAAAACAAGGAGCCAGTAAAGTTCATTTTGAACGAGAAGAGATGTTACTTCAAGTAAAGCAGGGGAGAAGGAGCAGGTTACAGGAATTCTGTCTTTTTCTGTACCCTGAGCCCCACTGATATGAGCAGATGTTTCCCTCTTGACTTCAGTGGGCGGGTCCTGTGGCACCAGAAGTCAGACAATGTTGGGGACTGAAAACCTCTTTCCGACCTAGGAATGACTTTTTTTACAGCAGATAATATTCTGTGATACTCTATTAATTATATGTACATGGAAAAACAAAAAACAAACAAACAAAAAACCACAAAAAAAAAAAAAAAAAAAAAAAAAAAAAAAAGTTACAGTAAGATATTACAGCTTTTTTTTCTCTAATTGTTTTTTCCCTTTTCTATTAGTTCAGAGTGAATGTTACCCTTTGATAAATCCCTTCTGGCAGGAGAATGCAAACATCACTGAATCACACAGACAACTTTTGTGTGAGTAACTTTAGTATTATTTCTATACATTCATCCACCCTTCCCTCCCTTCTTGGCAGCTTACAAGGTCCCATTCTACTCCACTCTTGTAAGACTCCACCTGGAACACTGTGTCCAGTTTTGGAGTCCCCAACACAAGAAGGACATGGAGCTGCTGGGCTGAGTGTAGAGGAGGGCCATGAAGATGATCTGAGGGCTGGAGTAGCTCTGCTATGGAGCCAGGCTGAGACAGTTGGGGCTACAGAAAAGTTGAGGAGGGACTTTTTATTAGGGCATGGAATGACAGGACATGGGGTAATGGTTTCAAACTGAAATTGGGTAGTCTTAGATTAGATGTTAGAAAGAAATTCTTTCCTGTGAGGATGGTGAGACATTGCAACAGGTTTCCCAGAAAAGTTGTGGCTGCTTCCTCCTTGACATGTTCAAGGTCAGATTGGATGGGGCATTGAGGACCCTGATCTAGTGGGAGGTTTCCCTTCCCATGGCAGGGGGTTTGGAACTAGATGATTTTTAAGGTACCTTCCAACCCATTCTAGGATTCTAGGATTTCTCATTCAGAGGGGTAGCTCTTAGAGGTAGTGTTTTGACTCTGCTTCTGTACAGTATCTGTGGCTGCATGTCATCTTAAATTTGGATTACTCTTGAAATAACCTTTTATTTGATGGCAAGTTAAGCTAATTTCTTCCACAGGAGCAAGATGCTTCTGCCTGAAATGGCTCAGAAAGGTACACAATTGTTAAAAATATAAGGCAAAAATATTGAAGAGTTTAAAATAATTTAGTCACTGAAAATGCACACATTTAAACTAATCTTCAGAACAGTGACCTATCTACACTTCCAGTGGCATTCCTTGCACTGAAGAAAACCTTAAGTGTGTGTGAATTTAGGAAAATAAATCAATGACTAAAAGCAATGTTCAAAGTCTTTGAAGAACATTGTGTTCAAAAAGATTAGGTATCCAATCCTTTGTTGGCATTTACTTCTTTAGATTAATTTGTCAGTGCCAGACTGTTTTCAGAAAGTCCAAACTAAACACTTGCAAATACTTTTAGGCTTCTAAAACATGATTTAGCTTCTTTGCATCATATTCTGCACAATGCAGTGCTCACACATCCTTGTATATAGTCTTGCTTTTAAAATTTTTTTTTACTTACTTCTCTGATTCTTGCTGTATTCCCCTTGCAAGCAGAATATATCACAGAATTACAGAATTGGAGGATAGTCTAAAATTTCAGACATATTACTTAGGCAGTCAAGCTTGGTCTTGTTAAGCCTGAGCAAATGATTTATTTTCACATCAAAGGAGTCCTCTTGAGCAATTTCTCTAATGTATACACAAGCATTCTCCTGGGTGGTAAACCTCCATTTCTTTTCTTACCACTCCCTTCAGCTGAACATGTCACACACACTCTTTCTCTCCCTGAAACTCACAATATCGAAAATGTTTTCCTATGACACTATGGCATGGTAGTATATTTGTTTAAAACATCAGCCACTCTCTAAAGGAATGCACCACTATACTCCCTACCACTAGCTTATCTGAAATTCCTGCATTTCAAATAAATATATTCTTAGTAGAGATGTACATATTCCTCTTTCCAGGATAAAGATGAAAGTGTTACTTTTCACAATTTAGGCAGTTATCAATGTCTCTTCGTGACTGCTCGGATTAAAGATAGACCTCTGAAAGTCACCTTAAAGCTGAAACCAGTCAACAAAGACACCCCAGACACCTTGCCACACATTCTCATGTGCCAGTTGTCAGAAACATTTTCACGATGAGCTGAATCCATCTCTCATGAAATGGTAAAATAAGGATGTATCACATCAAAGGAAACTGCATCAGGAGTTCTAATCAGCTTTGCTATTTTTCACTAGAAGAAACAATTACATCTAAATATTGAGGATCACACTCAGAACTGGTGTGTACCACACTCAGAATTGTTGTGTAGAAGGAATGTTAGTATTTAATCTACTGAAAAATCTTCCCCAATAGTTGCAGCTTTGTAAAGTAATTTCATTCAAAATCCCCACCCCCCAAAAAAAACCCCCAACCAACCAACCAAAAAAACCCCAACCCAAACCAAAACCCAAATTACACTGGGGAAAGGTTAGGTTACTCTTAGGCACTTATGTAATACAAATAATTTTAATTTAACAAAATCTGTATTGTTAATAATTAGGTAAATACCAGTATACATTTAGCTAAAGACAGCACCAGTGTAATCCTTACAAAGTAATCAATTTTGTAAACATTTCTAATCAAAATCTGTTTGTATTCTGGACTTGGTCCAAGTGCTTCATGCAGGACAGATAAACTGTCACAAGAAGAAAGTAATGTGTTTGCTGGATACTGGTGTATCCTGTCAAAACTCTTCTATAAGCTTCACTTTCTGGAAACTCAGGTTACCTGTTCCCGTGTGTCTTAGTTATGGCTGGATACTGACCCGTGCTTGGTAACATAAAAATTACTTCCATCTCCATAATTCTAAACTAAACGCTTAATGATATGCTGATCTTAAAAAGCTGTGACTAAAGGTTTTTTCAAAGAGTGGTAGCATTTGTTAAAATGTGGAGTTTTTGTGTGACTTTCCCCTCCTCTAGTACTCTAATAGTTAGTAACCAAATTGCCCAAAGCTTTTTTTTTTTTTTTTTCTTTTTTTTTTTCTTCACATCATAGCAATATCTGTAATGTGTTATCTGGCTTAAATATAAGACAGCATTTATGTCTAAAGATGCAAACAGATGCAAAATGATAATTTCTCTTGACTCTTTACTTTGCACCTCAAACTGCTGCAGTGTCCCATCCTGCAGAGCTAGGCCTGGAGTTATAAAAAATAACCTGAGAAGAACTACTTTTCTTTTCTAATGACTGCCTAGTTTTCTCTTGACACACCAACCAGCTGCATTGTAAGTTATGATTAAGCCTTGGACAATGTTGCAAGTCACTTTTTTATGTTCCCCTCTATTTCTGAGCAATGCAGAGATGCAGAGGTGATTGGTTAATGCATGTGGTTTCCACTTTCATATGACTAGAAGAAAATGTTTTCTTGTTATAAAAGCAAGACCAGACTCTGTAGCTGCCTATACACAACTGTATACATTATACTTCCCAGAGTATTTTTGTTTTTTGTTTTAGACATCAATGTAGCTGGAACTGTGAGGCTGCAGACAAGACATTACTTCGCATAGGAAAATGATCTTCGTGATGAGGTCAGTTACTGATAACTCAGTAACTCAGTTGTTAGAATGTAGCAGCAACAGCTACCTTGATTTCTTCCCCAGCAAAATTCATTTAATAAGCTGGAGTTCCTTATTCTTTGGCTGCTACTATATTTCTGGGAGATTTACAGTCCTTCATATTTTTTTCTTTTGGTTTAAAGTTATCAGAAGGGAAAGAGCCAGGGCTGGAACACCTGGCAAGAGCCAGTTCAGAGGACACAGAATCAGAATCACAGAATCATCCGGGTTTGAAAGGACCTCTGAGATCATCAACTCCAACCCTTAATCCACTACCACTGTGGTTACCAGATCATGGCACTGAATGCCACATCAGTCTCTTTTTAAAAATATCCAGGGACTAGTGAATGTACATAGGAATTCTAACTTTATATGGTGGGTGTATGCCTTAATATAGATCTGCTTTGTTTCTGAGCAGCAGTGCAGTGGTCTTTCTCAAGAGTTTCAGTGAACATTTGCTTTGGTACTTACAGTGGATATTACCATAAATATATACAGAAAACTGGGATATTTTTAGCATCACTGCAGCCAAGCCCTAATGAGTAACAGCTTCTGATAAATGTTCTAATTTTCAAATTCATTGGCATCATAGCATTAGAATGTGAACCACAGTACATTACTTAAGATTTATAATTCTTCCCATTCCTAGAACTGAAGGTTTTTGTCAGTGCCCACCTGTACCAAGCCTAGCATAATTTTATTTCTACTATCTGCAAGGTGTCTTCCAGTTTAACACAGACACTTGTTTCATGAGAAAAGCACAAACCAAAACCTGTAATAGAAACTGCAGAGCTTAGCTAATTATCCTGGGGTGACCTAACCCTGGGAGCTCTCTTCCATCACCATCTTTTCTCTACTGAACAGGAGGCAATCCAGGCCTTTATGTCCCTGGGATTCAAGCCCAGAGCTTTCACATTTAACTGCAGACAGCACTTTTCTGTTCCTTGTTGGTTCTCTACATTGTTTCATTCCTTCCTTCCTTCTCTGCAAGCAGGTCAGGCTTTCAGTACACTGTTTCTTACTGGCTTTGCCAAATCTTTTCAGAGCAGCCCCACTGGTCACTGCCAGCATTCTGTAGCAGCTAGAGGCTTTTGTCTTTCTAACCAGCTATTTAGTTACTGCTGGGGAAGATAAACATGTTCTTAATTAGGGTCATCTGAGCTGCTGCCATTTGGAGCATTTCTGATGGGGTGACTTACAGAGTTATAGAGACTATTTTCTACTATAAGCTGTGCAAAACTGTCCAAAGTTAGTTTAAAACAATTAAGCATTGTTACCAGAAAATGATTAACAAAACTGCTAGACCTGCAGTTACTTTTGACACCATTCAATTTTTCTCATTCATTTTACAGATTTCTGTTTCAAATAACTCATCAACAGTTGTGCTGGGCAGTAGTTTAGAAACATCTGCCAAATTTACAGATCTGGACACACACTGCAGATGCCTTCCTTAGAGACCTCCAGTAAAATAGCTTTGGCTAGCTGGTGTGAAAATTCATTAATTCAGATCAAACAATTAGAGTATTTTTTGTTACAGAAAATGGAAGTTATTTTTAAATCATCATTTTTTTTCACTATTTCCAAGGATAAACTGGTGGATCTTTCACACTAGATTGACAGGGAAGTCAGGAGTTGAGAAACAGATGTGTGAAACTGAATTCTGTTTTACAGGAAAGTGCACATACTTCTTCTTGTGCAAAATGTTTAAGGTTTTTTTTTCAATAATAGATTAATGTTGTCAAAATGAAGACAGTTATATGTGTAATACATAATGCATAAATATGTTTTTCAATGCAACCTAAGAAGCCCTTAAATGACAACAAAATTAATATTTTAACTCCTGTCACAGATTATTATTGAAGACAGAAACACAGTAAAGAGGTTTTAAGCCATTTTCTTCCACAAACTAATTCTGTCCCTCTAAACAAGGATTGAAATGTCGTAATATCATATACCAGGCAGCATGAATTTAGATTACTGAGTGGCTTCCATGGCAGCATTTTAGAATAAGTATCCCAGGCAGTTGCAGATTTCATAGAAGAAATTTCATAATAAATGGGTATTAAGTATTGAACTAGAACACTGGGGGTGATAAAGTACTATTTAACTAAATACAACCATTAAATATTTGATTTTTTAAAAGCTGCAGGTGATTCATGAGAAATGAGATCCCAGCTGTTTTTTTGAAAAGTAAGGCTCTGTCACACTGGTATTTGAGTACTATCTGAGTTATCCTTAAAAGCTCTATTTTCTCTGAAGAGGGCATAAAAATCAGATGGTTCATGTAATCTGATAAAGATCAGATGTTCCATGCAACAGTCACAGATCATTGATGTAATCTATGGCACTCCTCAGGAGAATACTTGGGTATGGATTTGGATTCCCTTTGCTTCAAAAGGTTCCCTTCAGAGCCTTATCTTCTTCACTGCACTTGTCCTGGCTAAGGTTACAGTCCTACCTGCAGTAGCTAAAATCACACCATAGAAAGCAAAGTAAAAGAAATAGCAACTGTTAGGGCTACTGCTCTGAGGTGTAGTTTGGCAGCAACTTTGGTGAGGGACACCTGGAGAATCACAAAGCATAGGCTGAGTAGTGAGCTTGTTTATGTTTCTTTCCTCCCAGTCAATCTAGGCCTGAGGACAGAGTTGCACCATTCTTGTTACTACTTTTCATTTGAGTAGATATTATCCCCCTAAGCCCTCTTCACCTCATACATGTAAAGCCAAATGTAAAAGGACATGGATGTCAAAATGGTGGGGAATCTAAATCAGGCCTACTATCCTGAAGGGGGTGGAAGACTAGCCTGCTCCTGCTGCCTCTCTGTTCTGTCATGTCATGTAGCATCAGATCACTGACAGCCACTTCTAACTACATAATACCCTTGAAATTAGTTCCATAGTTATTTCTTCTCCTGGTATTCTACTGAGATTTGTAAACAGTGTTGACCTACTGGTTTATACATAGTAAGCTGAGGAGTGATTTGACCATTAGTGTCTGAGAGTTGCTATAGGTTTGCAACAGTACCCATGGCCAGTTTTGTTGAAGTAAAGCCCAGGAATAGATTTCATGAAGGGAACAATGACACAAAGATGATTTATGATGGAAAAAACAGTGTGATATGAAACAAATACGTAGCAACCCTCTGTTTACACAGCTATTAAAATGTCATGCGGATCAAGAAAGACTAATGTAAAACAGTTAGCATGGGAGGAAGCAGCCATAATAGGCTAATGCACTTAGTGAAGCTGCTGTAGAAAACAATGACACAGTATCAGAGCTGGATGGAAAAAATTACCTCTGGCTGATGGTCAGCTGTAACAAAGGAAAAGATGAACAATTTGCTAGATCAGTTCAGCAGGAAAAATGTGGCAGAAAAGAAAGCATTTAATTAAAATATCTGCTGGATCTCACTACCAAAACAGAACAGTGCCACACACTGTGGTCTGTATGATTCAGATAGCCAGGATGACTTTTTATTCAGGTTGTCAGTGACTACAATGCATCAGCTGTTATCCAGCTTGGCTAAATAGCTGAGAACAGTTTAATTGCTTAAATATATCCATGTAAACATATCCTTTATATCTGTGGTCTCTGAACCACAGGCTGTGATCTTGTGGAAGGCTTGCTCTGTATGTTCCTTTTTCCTCCATATCATATATCTGTCCTGCTAACTTAAACTAAAAACCCAAAAGGTTGTCCAGCTCCTTGTTTGTGCAGCACAGAACAAGGCTTTGATTCTGATCAAGGGCTCTGCACCCAGTAATTATCAGAACATCCGATGGCACCATAATAAAATATTAAAATATTAACATATTAACATTATTAATTTTTCTTCAGACATGCATGGAACATTTGTGATCCTGATGCCCCTCAGCCTGATATTGATGATTTTTGGAGGAATGACTGGATTCATCAGTATTCTTGCCAGAGCCTACCTTCTGCTTCTAATGACAGGACTGCTTTTTCTTTTTGGAGGTATTATATCAAACTCCTGGCTTAACTGTTTTAAATAATAAGAGTTTATATCTGGGAAACATCACTTTGTCTTCGGGGCGAAAAAGGCTAAGCAAGACTTTGGTTTCAGAATAATGCTCGTGGTCATTCACTTGATGTCTTCTCCGTCCCTGCCACTTACACTCAGGAGAGGCAAATATACAAACATACATCCCTGTGGAGGGAGTTACACTTCGAACACAATGTGTTTGGTGTGCTCATTAACACAAAAGATTTAATACCTTCTCAGCACAGTGCCCAAATTCTTTACAGAGAGGGTAATGGAGTATTGAGGAGGTGGCTTTGTAATTAGTAAAGCGTAAGGTTCGAAAATATTGCACAGGCCTTACAACTATTAGAAAAAACTGACATTTGCATGGAGTTCCTAAAAAGGCTCTTTATAAGCATTCCTGGATTAGCTTCACTTGTGGTTTTGAACTAGAATGGTGTCCTCAAGCTGTGGGTCACAAAAGGAAAACCAAAAGAGTTGTTTTAGTTGGAGTGTAGCAGGTCAATTTGAAGATAGTGAAATTCTTTTACATTTTGTTTTCTATTACTTCTTCTGTAACAGTATCTTCTGTGTTTCAGAAAGTAATTTCTGAATTACAACTACAAACATTCTGTCAAAATAGGAAAACTAGGTTTAAATCTATCTTCATTTTCTTCTCCCAAGAGAATATAAGTACTGGTTCACAATGGAACTTGAAACAAAAATTTTTCCCAGCAGAAAGGGGGGCCCTCATTATTTGCCCCATCACTTGAACATACAGAGGAAAATGCTAGGAGATTGCTGTATTGCAAATGCTGCTGTCTCAGAGTCTTAATTGCCCTTTTGTCTGAAATGCTCTTACAAAGACCAACCATCCCCCATTACACTTTTTTTTCTGAAAGAAAGAAGGAAAAAAAATGACTAAGTTCTATTTTCTTAGAACATCAGAAAGCAGCATTAAGTAAAAAGGCTTAGGCTATTTGAAAACTACTCCAAATAGTAACTGAAAGATGAAAATCTGTGAAGTGCAAAGCATGATTATCCCTCTGGGGAGTGGAGTACTGTGCTTTTATAAGACACTTGGGCTTGCAAAGAGGGAAAGGAAACACAAAGACAGTGTTAGGAGAGGGGTGTTTGAATATATTTTGAAGATGTAACAAGTGCTGTTTCCCAGTGTGAACAGGCTGCAGGGTGGCCTTTGGTTTGAGTCCAGACCCTCCTCCCTCTCAGGCAGTATTGTTCATCTGTTTCAGCTTGGTGCATGTAACAGGCATGCACAGTTTATTGATTATTCCAGTTCACAAATTTCACAAAGTTCAGTATTGGCTAGATAGTACTATCTGAGCAGGAAAAAATATTTTATAGTGCAATTCCAAAAATCTAAGTTCTTTTTTTCAAAAACACTAGAATCTGTATGTTCCAGATCTCAGGACATCCTGTATGCTTCCCCATATTTTGAATATGGCCACATTTTTGGGGGATAACAGAACTCACTGAACCTTACTGAAAATGCCAACAAAACAGTAATTTCCATTTCTGCTCACAAAAGGTGTAAAGTGATTCCCCCTCGTGAGGCTAACTGACAATCTGATCTGTGTAGAAAGAAAGGAGTGGCAAAGAAGCCCTAAGAAATATCCAATTAATTATTTTTAATTTCTACAGTGGATGTTAAGTAGCTGAATATGCTTTCTTTTTCAGCTCTTGTTACACTTACTGGGATCAGTGTCTATATTGCATATTCAGCTGCTGCCTTTGAAGAAGCTGTCAGCCTCCTGAGGAGTAAGGATCTCTTGGTAGAAATTGATATCAGGTTTGGCTGGTCACTAGCACTAGTCTGGATCTCCTTTGTCTCAGAAGTGCTCACTGGGGCTCTGTTTCTCCTGGCAGCAAGAGTTGTGGGTCTGAGACGGCATTGTGAACAGGTGTTATGAACAACAGGTATCATTGCAACAACAGAACCCTGCAGAGCCTAAAAATGTGGATTGCTTGGCCTATCTGTTCACCAGGGGTAATGAAAGTGGAAAGACTGTGATTGCATATCTTGTCAGCTGCCATAATCCCTTTTCCTCACAGTCAGCTACAAAACACAAAGATTCTGATGAATCAGTAAAACATTTCAAGTGTTGTCAATGGGGAAACCCTTGTGACTTTAGAAGAAAGTACATTGCAGTGTTAGTGAGTCCAAAACAATTTCAACTGACAGCTCCTAAGACATCTCCTTTCATTTCCTAGAACAAGTCATATTCTTTGTTTTCTTTTCTACTTTCTGCTGTCTCAGCAAAGTGCAGGACAATATGCAGGGTCCACTTAGCTTTGGTTTTTTCTCCTCTGAGATTCGTTATTACTGTGCCTAGGATTTCAGTCATGTTGGCAGCCTCCACCAGCAGAGCTGCTCTGAGATGGCTGCTTTGTGGTAGGCAGTGTGATCTTCCTGCTGCTTTTGGAGGTGTATGGAGATAGATGATGTCCATGCTCCTGAACCAAGGTGTAAATATCCTCAGTTAATATTGTATACTTAACATGGTTTTGTTGCACGAAGTAAAATTGAAAATAAAGGCCCAGAAGAGGAAGAACTTCTGAATATTTGGAGAACTCCAATAATAATCCCCTGTTCTACAGCATGGCTAGGACATCTAGTGAGGTCAATATTTATCTTTACTCTGGTGCCCACCTTCTATATTTATATGATCTTTCTTTCCCCTGATGTCTCCCCAAGGAGGCTTTCCTCACTCCTGTACCACTATCACACTATTTCTTTATGACAACACACAAAAAATGGGATGATTTGAGAAACCAGAGAACCCCAGAAGCCTAATTCATGTCAGCTATGTGTAATGTCTCAGAAGAGACATGTTCTCTTCCCTGAAATTATCACTAATAGAGGGAAACCAAAGAAATTAGTAATTTCCTAAAAATGAGCTTTGCTGTTGTGAAAAAATTAAAGGCCTAGATACTGTGAATGGCTTGATATTAGTTATCAGCAGATGGTAGTGACTGTAATGGTGACATTCTCAAGTGCACTGCAATGGTGTGTGTACTGTAAGAGAAAGATACAGCTGCTTTTCCAGATGTATAAACTAACTACTGTAGGCAACCCAAATCTATCAGATGCTCAGGCTAAATACTTTTATCTTTCACCTTATTACTAGCTGCTTTTTCAATTCTGTAATGCAGAAGATGTATCTGATGCATTTCCCTGTCTTTACTTAGCACTTTTGATGGTGCTTCCTTTTCATGAAATTTGTGCATGTGTTTTGAGCTAGCATATGTTTAACTTGTTCTGAAAACTGCTGAGTAAAGCACAGTATATCTGAATTTCATCTTAGGTACCAACCAATCTAGTTTTTCTTTACTAGCTTTTCTGTTGGGTTATTACCAGAGTGTTTAAGAGAAGATTTACTTATGTGCCCACTGAAGTTAATGAAGAAATGTTCTCCTGACTGCTGTGGCTTTGAATAAAGACTTGAATGTATGAAAAGACCCACCACATATCTGTTAGATCATGTATTTCTGGAGGACTTGAGCATTTTATAGTTCAAGACTGTGACTCAGGAGCTGTGTCACCAAGGCACACTCTGTCATTGGGTAAGTCCCTTATACTTTCTCCAGTAGTGCAAAGGGCATCATTTACCTACTTATGTTGATTGTCAGAGCAATTTTATCATTGTGTCTTGTGTTAAAGACTGAACGTTTAATCTTACTGAGCTCAGCTCTAATCTTTGTCCCACAGTAACAATTACAATACAAAAAATAGTGGCAGGGAACTTCTGAGAGCTTCCAGTCTTTGAAGATTTAAGGAAACATATTGTGAATGGAGAACTGAGGCAGAAAACTGTTACCTGGAACCACAGTTTCTGAATCCCAGTCTAAGACTTTTGTTGGCAGATAATTATTTTTACTGGAATGAAATAAGGCTATAAATCCTGAATAGATGGAGCAATAGAAATTCTGTGAATAGCCAGTACAGTTTTGTAATACTCACTTGCTCCTTCATTGGTTCTTATATATTTTCCTTGTTGCCTTATGTTGGGAAGGTGTAATTGAGTCATTTTACAAGGTAAAGCATAGTAAATCAGCTCCATAAGAAGAATAAGAAAAAAAAACCACTTTTGTAGTCAAAATTCTATGTGCTTAAGTGAATTATGTAAAATGTAATATTTCTATATTTTGGTGCTGGTGAAGCTATTTATAATACAATTTGCATGGTGTTACTCCAACTTTACTGTAGGCTGTAACAGTAAAATATCATCTGAGTTATTTTTTGAATATTTATTACAGATGTTATTTTACAGTGGGTTTGAATGTTGTGAAATTGAATAAAATGACATTTCAGAGCTGGGAATTATTTAGCAAGATATGGAAAAACTAAGATATATATTTTTAAAACTTTTTCTTCAGATCTATTCTACAGTTTGTATGATGCTTTTAAGGTGCCTCTGTCACATTTGGTAGGTATTATATGATACTTATGCAGATACAATATAAAATACTCAAGTGATCAAATCTAATTAGAAAGCCAATGAATTTGTTATTGAATTAGAACAATTCTCATTTCCGTGGCTTTCCTAAATTTCTCATTCTGGCTTCCTGCAATATCTGGCACAATTGTAATAAAGAATATCTTCTGCTCCTGAATGCTTATATAACCCCTGAATTTCTCTGAAATTCCTTTTGAATACAAAGAAAAAAGGATGGTGTGGAATAGTCAAATAAGCCTTGAACATTTTAAAGAATTATGCAAGAAAGAGAAAGCAACCTGCAGAGGACCTTATGTGAATTGGTAAAAGTGACCTTATCAGATTATTCCTTTTACCAGAACTAATGCTTATTTAGCACTCAGTTCTTTGCTGTGTTTTCCATAAAATGTGTTACTGAGATGAGGACACTGACTGTTCCCATTACTCTCTGGTGAATTGCAAAGGTAATTGACTGCATTTAAAGTGAAGAAAAACAGATGTACTGAGCAGAGCAGTACTGTTTGAGAAGGTAAAGTGCACAGAGCTCCTGGCCAATACTAGTCACTGATTTGAAGGCTTTCTCAAGGGATGGCAAAGAAGGATAGGGAAGTCAAAGGAATCCTTGAAGGTGAAAAAACTGCAGATACACCAGGCATTTAGAGGAGATGCTGGTGAAATTAATGTAGATATAAAGCCACAAGGATCCAGTCTGGGTCTGTGCTGTTTCTGAGCTGGCTTCTGCAGAGCAGCTTGGATATCTCTGTACACCTGCCTCTGATGACAAAGGGACTTTATTGGTTCAGACAGCTTCAGGTAAAGTAGCTCCATGCATTTGTTGTCCACTGATCCAAAGCCAATGGACTTGACTGACTGTGCCGGCACACTCCCTTCATGCAAATTGAAAAGGATGGCAGCTTGGAGACCAAACAGGATATACTTTGTTCATGCCTGGTTGGTCAGCAGCTGGGGAGAGCCAGAGTTTGCTCACAGCCTCTCCCCTGAGGTGGCCACAGCAAGGCCTGGTGTGCCTGTCCACTGAAGCTGTAAAGGAGAATGAAGTGGCCCATGAGAAAGATCCAAATGTCTTAGATTTTCTCAAGCTTGATTGAAACCTTGGGATCTCAGGTAACCTTGATTTCCAATTTTATCACTTGTTTTGCATTGTTTTGCAAATAAAACCAAGTAACCTTAACTATTTAAAATGGAAAAAAATATGAAGAAATTTGAGTCTACTTCATAAGTACTGATACCATTTTCTCTAGTTCATTTTGTAAACTTCTTGCAGTAAAGCAGTTCATAGTTCAAGATATTTAAGTTAAAAATGCTTGTACCTTGGCCTCCTGACTGTAATTTTTGTATTAACAGACTAAATTGCCCCAGCTCAGGACCAAAAAGGTGAGAATGAATACTATAGCTTTGTACTAGAGAATCAAACTGTTCCAAGAAGTGGTGTAAACGTGCTCAAGAGAGACTCCACTGTGCCTCAGTTCTCCTCATTTGTTTGCTAAATGGGCACAGTTGTCAACCCTTCAATTGTAAGTTCACAGGAACTTGGTCAGATGTTCTTGGAAGCCAGACAAATCTATCATGAAGGCCAGGTTCAAGCCCTAGAGCTTTACCCATCCCCATTTTAAGTTACAGGTTTTTATCTACTGGATGATCTTCTAGTTAGGTTACAAAAAATTCTATCTTTCTACTTTTACCAAAACTTTACAGTGCTGTTTTGCTGCAATATATTTCTCCCATTTTACACATTATCCTTAATACCAACAAGGTGGTATTAAAACTTTTCTCTCCCTTTTTGCTAATCTTTCCATCAGCCAAATCACTGTCGTATTCAATCTATAGGTGAATATTAGCAGTGGTGATATGTTCTGCTGGGTAACATCCCACTTTGGCATTTGTATTGCTGATGATCATAGTTTGCTCTAACTTGAGACATTTTCCGTTTTATATTGATTTGCACAGAAACAGTGGTCTCTACTGACATCTCATGGCTACTTTAAGAAGTTGACTGTATTTGGAAAGAAAATTTCCACACATAATGTTTTTGCATGGTTTGAAGAGCAGAGGATGCTGTCATGCTTACTAGACCCTAACTCCTCTATTTTATAATCCAGAAAATCTCATTTAGAGACGGCTGAATTCCAGTCAGTAACATCTCCCAGATGCTGGACATCCTAAGTTAATATGTCAGTTGATGGGAAATGTATTGCTAACCTTCCTGGTTTTTAAGACCAAATTATTCACTAAACATTCTAGAAGATTCTTGCTGCTTCTGTTCTTTGGTGATAGATGCTATAGCCATTCCATTGATGGTTATGTTTTGATTAAATGAACCAATATTAGTTTTTGTTTACATTTGTGGCATAGTTAATAGTTAAAATTATTAAGCTGAAACTAGTAATATTTAATACTTGATGATGCAAATAATAATGAA
This sequence comes from Florisuga fusca, assembly GCA_038090715.1. Classification (NCBI taxonomy): domain Eukaryota; kingdom Metazoa; phylum Chordata; class Aves; order Apodiformes; family Trochilidae; genus Florisuga; species Florisuga fusca. Next base: position 260,748 of record JAAWXA010000080.1, read on the forward strand.
AAAATAAATAAATTTATATCATAGCTTATTTCCTGAATATGACAGACTGTCTAAGAATTGAACAATTGAACAGGACTGGCTTCAGGATTGGTCCAGAAAATGTGGGAGGGGTTCTGCAAGCAGGAAACAGCATGCTACACTTTTCTGTGGCCCTTAATTTCTTTAGTCTCTCTTAATAAAAACATTTATTCCAACAAAGTCAGGAAGCTCTGCCTTTATTATAAGCCAAGTTATTTTAGTGTGATTCACCAAGACATTGCTGAATTTTGAAACTATGCAACAGCTGTCAAAGTAAGAGACCAGTTCTAACCTCTTACATTCATTAGATTCAGTCTTCCTTTCCTGAGCACTGTGGCAGCACTGTCCAATCTAGATCTACAAATATACCTCTGCACTACTCAGACACATCTGTAATTCTTCTAAGTTCTTCAAATTACTAAGGTAGAGTATCTCCCATAAGAACTGTTGCTAGCTGTGGTGCAGGATTGAATTGCTAGACCTCTTTGTTGAGTGAACACTATTTAAGAATAGTTCCTTCATCCCTGAACTATAGCCCACAAACAGACAAGAAGCAGTTAACAACCTGTGGAGTTGGCTATCAGGGGGAAAGGAAGAGGTCTGCAATGCCATATCCACTGTGACTGATGTAGTATTGGTACATTGAAAGATCTTGTTACGTGTCACTTAGTTTCTCAGCCTGTTACTTAAGAAAATACATCTTTGTGATCTTACAGGAATCTTTCATGTTCCATCACCATTGAAGACAAGGCACTCAAGTTATACTTGTAAAACTGTCAGAAAGGAAGTAATATGGGCCTGTAAGTAGGCAAGTTACCATCAGTAATGACTTAGAATCATAGAATGAGAGAATCGGCTGGGTTGGAAGGGACCTCAGAGATCATCAAGTCCAACCCTTGATCCACTACCGCTGCGGTTCCCAGCCCATGGCACTGAGTGCCACATCCAGTCTCTTTTTAAATATCTCCAGGGACGGAGAATCCACTACTTCCCGGGGCAGCCCATTCCAATGCCTGATCACCCTCTCCGTAAAGAAATTCTTTCTAATATCTAACCTAAACCTCCCTTGGCACAACTTAAGACCATGCCCTCTTGTCTTGCTGATAGTTGCCTGGGAAAAGAGACCAACCCCCACCTGGCTACACCCTCCTTTCAGGTAGTTGTAGAGAGTGATGAGGTCTCTTCTGAGCCTCCTCTTCTCCAGGCTGAACAGCCCCAGCTCCCCCTCAGCCTCTCCTCATAGGATCTGTGCTCGAGTCCCTTCACCAGGCTGGTTGCCCTCCTTTGAACCTGCTCCAAGACCTCGATATCCTTCCTGAACTGAGGGGCCCAGAACTAGACACAGGACTCGAGGTGTGGCCTCACCAGTACTAAGTACAGGGGAAGAATCCCTTCCCTGGACCTGCTGGCCACGCTGTTCCTGATCCAGGCCAGGATGCCATTGGCCTTCTTGGCCACCTGGGCACACTGCTGGCTCATGTTCAGCTTCCTGTCAATCCAAACCCCCAGGTCCCTCTCTGTCTGGCTGCTCTCCAGCCACTCTGTGCCCAGCCTGGAGCTCCCCATGGGGTTGTTGTGGCCAAAGTACAGGACCCGGCACTTGGCCTTGTTGAACCTCATCCCATTAGAATCAGCCCAACTCTCCAACCTATCCAGGTCCCTCTGCAGAGCCCTCCTGCCTTCCAGCTGATTGACACTCCCCCCCCCAGCTTAGTGTCATCTGCAAATTTGATGATGATGGACTCAATCCCCTCATCTAAGTCATCAATAAAGATATTAAACAGAACTGGGCCCAACACTGATCCCTGGGGGACACCACTGGTGACCAGCTGCCAACTGGATGCAGCCCCGTTCAGCACCACTCTCTGGGCCCAGCCCTCCACCCAGATCCTAACCCAGCACAGAGTGCCCCTGTCCAAGCTGTGTGCTGACAGCTTTTTCAGGAGAATGCTGTGGGGGACAGTGTCAAAGGCTTTGCTGAAGTCCAGGTAGACCACATCCACAGCCTTCCCCTCATCCACCAGACAGGTCATCCGATCATAAAAGGAGATCAGGTTGGTCAGACAGGACCTGCCCTTCCCAAACCCGTCCTGGCTGGGTCTAATCCCTTGCCCATCCTGTAGGTGCTGTGTGATTGCACTGAGGATGATCTGTTCCATAACCCTGCCAGGCACCGAGGTCAGGCTGACAGGCCTGTAGTTTCCTGGGTCCTCCTTCTGGCCCTTCTTGTGGATTGGCGTGACATTCGCCAACTTCCAATCATCTGGGATGTCCCCAGTGAGCCAGGACTGTTGGCAGATGATAGAGAGAGGCTTGGCGAGCTCTTCTGCCAGCTCCCTCATCACCCTTGGGTGGATCCCATCCGGTCCCATAGACTTGTGGGGATCCAAGCAGCTCAGCAGGTCACTGACTGTGTCCTTCAGGATTACAGGGGAGCTGTTTAGATTCTTGTCACCTCCTATAAGCTCCAGAAGCCAGCTGTCCTCAGGATAACCTGTCTTACTGTTGAAAACTGAGACAAAGAAGATGTTAAATACCTCAGCTTTTTCTTCATCTTTGACAACTATGTTCCCGCCCATGTCCAGTAAAGAATGGATGTTTTCCTTGCCCCACCTTTTGCTATTTATGTATCTGTAGAAGGACTTCTTGTTATCCTTCACAGAGGGGCGAGATTCAGTTCAAGTTGTGCCTTTGTCTCTCTAATTTTCTTTCTACACAACCTAACTATATTCCTAAATTCCTCCTGAGTAGTTAGCCCTTTTTTCCATAATCAGTAGGCCCTCTTCTTTACCCTAATTTCTTTCAAAGTCTCCCAGTTCAGCCAAACTGGTCGTCTTTCCCACCAGCTCGCCTTTCAGCACACTGGGACAGCCTGTTCTGTGCTTTCAAAACTTGCTCCTTGGAGTACGTCCATCCCTCCTGGACCCCTTTGTTTTCAAGGGCTGTTTCCCAGGGTACGCTCTGAACCAGTCTTCTGAATAGGCCAAAATCTTCCCTCTGGAAGTCCAACGTAAAATCTGCCCTCTGTCCAACGTAAGACTTACTACTTATCATCAAGCTGTCACAACTGAATGTATTTATACTCTCAAGTTTTGTTTCAATTTATATTCTCTTTCAACATTCCTAAAAATTATAATGCATTTATTCAGCTCAACACCTCTGCAGGCTGCCCCCATTTGCATGATGGCTTAAATATTTCACTTCGAGCAGACCAGAGCTGATAAGCAGTGAAGTATAAGAAAGTAGCACCTTAGTCCTTGTGACAGTCTGCTTATAATACTCATTCCAAAGCTAGCTGAAAGAGTTCTTGGTTGAAGCTGGAAGGAGAGCAGGCAGTTCCCTTAAGAGCTTTTGGCTCATGATTGTATGGTTTTCATTTTTGCCGAGGACAAGGCAAACACTTGTCATGGAAGGCTAGGATTCTCTCAGTGTAATGCTGCCTAGGTGTTGAGAGGAATTTGTCTTTCAATAGCTGAACAGCATTTGCTAATGGCTTATGCTTCTGGACAACACATCTGGCTGCTGAAGGAGCTAAAATATTTCTCCATCCAATCTGGCCTTCCCCAGTATTTGTAAGCTAGTGTTGTCTGTAATGCCTGCAGCATACAGGGAGGTTGAACTGAATTGCACTGTGAAGGAGTCTCTGTTTCCACAACCTTTTGGATTTGGCTGCATCAGCACTGTGAAACCCCTTTGGCATCATAACCTTTTATTGCTACAGTTCCTACTTGACTAGTACCATAAGTGAAGTATTTAATTATGAAAAAAACCCCAAAAAACAAACAAGAAAAAAAACCCACACATAAAAAGAATTTTATAACTGTCAGGCAAAATCCATTGAAGGAACAAACTTCATAGGACTTGCAATAACAAGTCTTTTGATTTATCTGCCTTTCTGTTTATAAACAGTATATTATAGGCATGGCAACAGCTGTAGCTAGCAGACCTGGAAGCTGTTTCTCCTTCCTATCTGCGGCAAGCTTCACATGGGACAGGATCTCGATTTGGTTCAGGACACTTCTGATAAAATGGAAAAGTTCTATATAAGTAACTGAGAAGACCAGGCCTGTTTTGTTCAGTGAAGAGACAGATAAGAGACCTGTTTAATACAGTGTGCAGCATAAAAGTGTAAATCCTTCTTTCTCAAAACTCAGGAATAATCAAATATTGAATGAAAACAAAAGAAGCCAACAGAAATTAAGACATTCACAAGCCTATCTTTTAGATTCAGGCCTACAGGATCACTTCACACTCAGATATTCATTGTTTAGGCTGCTTCTATAATTCATGCAGCACCCAAGTGGTAGGACTTACTACCTTGAGTTTCATTTTGTTGAGCAGGTGATAATTGGAAAAAACCCAATTTTACATGGCTCTTTCAGCCGCCCTGACCAGAAGCATCAACAAGACACACTGGTGTCAGTCTTGAGGTAGCAATGAGGGTTTGAACCAGCTGGAAATGACTGTCCTGCAGGCACGGAAATGACAGGTGGAAACAAGTAGAAGAAACATTATCACTGGCATCTGTGTCTTAAAGAGAATTGTTCTGCTTGACTTTTGTGGCTTACTGCAGATGAGCATGTGAGTAGAAGTTGTTGTCGAAAATCCAGTGAATAGCAAATTCTTTGCTGAATGGGATGATTAACAAAAAGGCACAGTACAGTGTCTTTGTTGTCCTACTTCAGTGAACACTTGCCTGTCACATTACCATGCAGATGCATGATTCTAACTCTATGCTGGGATATCTGCTGGGTTGGTTTCCTCTTGAAAGTAAGATCTGTTATTCCTTTTTTGGGGTCTCTGGCTGTGTGGGTAGCCAGGTGGCTGTTATGTCACAACATAAGTGAGAAAAAAGTCTACTTCCCATACATATATCCGATAAAAAAATTATACTCCTGTTTCCAATAACTTCCTGGTCACAGAGCTGCCCATCAGAGTCTGTCTTGTCCTCACTTTTCTCTCTTCTGTTCACCAGAAAGTCCTTTTACTTTTCCTTGGGAGTAATAGCTGTGCATTAGGACTCTGTCACCATAACAACTGGAGGATCTGTCTTATAATTCAAACTGCCCTCTCTAACTTCAAGGGCCTCTTTCTACACACCATCTAGAGCTCATAAATCCTTCCCTGAGCAATTCTATGTTCCTTATTGGAGTAGCAACTCCCAAACCCACTTTTTCTAACGCTGCATCTTTTACATTTTATTTCAAAAAAATCTAATGAATCGTATGTTTACTGGTTTGGGAAGAGGATTGTATTTGATACAGGTAAGCCTTACTCTTTACAAATACCAGCTAACCCCATGATTAACCCCATGGTCTAGGCTTTCCCTGTGGGAAGGGTTGCCCCACAGAGTTCAGAAGATAATCCCCCAGAGAGCAAACAGCTCACATAGCAAGTCCCCTTGTAATTCCTAATTCTTTTGGAATTTAGACAACATGACAAACATTAAAACACTAGAGGTCTTAAAAATCAGCCTGTCCCTCCTAGATGACAAATGTATCCCCAAAATCTTACTTAGCCACTAACTAAATTTGTGGCATTGAACTGATATCCCTTTTTGTACTTCACCATCTTTCATGGCGGTCCTACTCAATTGCCTCAAGTTGAATAAATTACTTTACTTAACCTCCCCAATAGCTCATTTAGAAATTGAATGATTTTTATAAGATTTTCTTTCATTATATGCAGAGATTTAAGCCTGCAACCTAAGCTTGTAGCACTGCAAGACAGTACAAATATTTTCTAATTTGGTTAAAATGTTATTACACACTAAATAGCACTGTTACTTGAGAAATAAGATACAGTATAAATTAGTGCTTAGATTGGTTTTTGCAATACACATAATCATAACTTGGCATATCACCAAACTAATTTATAAACCGTTATCATGACATGGGCACCCAACTTATGGCAGCTCTTTGTATGAGTGTAGTTTTACTGTACAGAAACAGTCCTTGTGATAACAATATTCCCAGTACTACATTGCTGTGCTTTGCCTGAGCAGCCACTGCAGGTCACTGTTGTTCCACACAGAAGAGTCAAGAGACTCATTTTGTGAAGAGGTAGCAGGACTTGAAAAGTCTCCTTGTTTTTTCAGTCAAGGGAAGTAAATGTGCTACAAACTAAGGGAATGAAATTACTGAAGTTAAGGGGGATTTTTCCCCCGGACTGAAGTGATAACATACCTGTTACTCTTTTGCTTTTTCATTTGCCTGGGCAAAAAGCCTTTACCCACCTTTTCTTTTTAAACGTGTAAAAAGAGAATGGTCATTAGCTAGGGATACAAAGTTCCTGAGGGAGCTGGCTGCTCTTCACAGGCCCTGTGTGAACTGTGACTAATCAGTAAACCTCTTCATACACTTGTCCTGCTGCAGCAGCACCATACCATCTCACAGCACTACTGTGAGGACTGAAAGATAGGAGATGCTCAAATATAACTGCAAGAGCAACATCATGTATGCTTAGATTTGGAGCATTTCTTCCTTTCAAATAAAAGGGAAATTTTGGAATGTGGTGTTGCAATTTTAGAAATAAAGAGGAATTTGAATGATGTTATTCTAGAAGCACAACACTCCTAAGAAAGCTTTGTAAACAACTACAAGTTGTCAGGTCACATAAGCTGAGCAGCACTTAGCTCCTCCTTCCAGGTCTTACCACGAAAAATACAGAAACATTCCGGGTTCCTCACATGACTTTTTTTTTCCAAGTTTTCAGCAACTGCCACATGGTCTGAGTGGGGAAGTTAATTCCTTTTTCAATACAGTTTCATACAAAACAATTCAAGAGGAATGAAACTACCAGTAAAGACAATTCCGGTGGAGGGTAGAAAGTAAAAGTCTGAAGCATGAAATAAAAAATAAAACAAAAGTATGGGAAGATGTTGAGGGGAATTAGAAATAAAGTAGATATATAATCTTAATAGAGAGTGATTTAGCAAGAAGAGATCCTGTGGATCTACTGTACCATTCAATGCACTAAAAACAATAGTTCCCATCCATGGGCTTTCATACTGTGCTTGTAAAACATCAGTGATCACTGTACTTAGCAGATCCCAGTGTTGCAGCCCAACTTGGCTGCCAATGGCATATTAATTCATCACACAGCTGACAGTCCAAGGATCTGTGATCATAAGGAAGAAGTAATGCTACAGCAGTAGTTGACACTGACGTGTTGTGTAGATCAACTCACGCCAGGTTTACTCATCTAGCTTGGATTTCAGCAACAAAACTGAATGACTTCAGATTTCAGTGTGGAGTAGCTGTGCTCCTCTCAGGCTTGTGTGGCATATGATGACTCCCGTGACACTGTGTTTTCCCTGTGATTTGTGATGATTACAGGTATTTCACAGATGCTTTGCCACATCTTCAGTCTGCAGAAGAGATACAACCTGAGAAAAGCATTCTTCTTTCCTTCCCTCATGCCTGGCTAAAGGTAGCAGGAATTGGATGCCAACTTTGTAAGGCTAAACCCTGGCATTTCCCACACTAGGAAAAATTGCACAGACAAAGAAATACCTACATCCCTCTGACTGTATGAAGAAATTAAGCCTCTGCATACTCAGCCTCAGTGCTGCCATAGATCCTGTGTCACAGAAAGGAAGAAAATTCCAAAAAGAAATCATCCTGCAATATACAGCCTTGATCTTAATCCTTTGAGAGTGCTAATATCAAGCCAGAATTCTTCATGCAGCACAAGAACAAGGACTTTTGTTTCTGAGGTTACAAAACCAATGTTTATTTCGTAAGTCCAGATCCACAAACATGAAAGGAGTGGAAATCATATTGCCAGAGGGAAGAAAACCCTTTCCTGAAGAAAATGGTTGGGCTGTAACACTTCCTCCTACTGAGACAGGGATGATTTAGAGAAAACATACACAGCATGGTGATCAAAACAGTTGCCTCAAGATTACTGACCTGAGTGAAGTAGAGAAGGGACACAGAAGTGAAACAAAGTCTAGAATCAACAGCAGAGGTGTCTATCCTTCTTCAGACTTTGTGAGAAAGTAGTGTTACCTTTGAATGAAACTTTTGTTCTCCATTTTGTGTATTACTCTGGGCGATGCTAAGGGATGTGTAACTTCAGACATCTTGGTATTTATCTCATGGCAGCGTGCATTGGTCAAGATGATCCCTACTGCTGTACTGCCCTAAATATACTTAACCTACAGCTGTTTGCTCTCCTACAGATAACAGATGAATGAAATCTGATAAAAATGGTGGGCTGGATTCTCCTCTCAAGCAGAAGCCTTGGCAGAGGAAGTGAGGCCTTAGGGAGTCATGGCTGCTTCATGATAATGTCCTGGTACCCTCTGGCTCTCGAGCCTTATTGACTGCAAGTTCATTCCCCAGGCAGGGCTAAGGAAGAGCTGTGCTTTGCCTTGCCCAGTGGCTGAGCTAAGAATTATAATTTAAACCAGTAACATTTTATTTTTACTGGACAAAAAAAAATTAGCAGAAGCTTTGCTGGAGCTTTTTTTTTAAAGGCAGCTCTGAACAGATTCAAGTTCTTTGTGTGACTAACATACTGCTGAATGGTTGGAGCCAGAGAAGCAAAGTCTGGCTCTGACTTGACACCATAAATTGTTATTGTCTGTATAACTGCAAGATTTGCTTTGTTTTGTTTGCTACACGAGGCCCAATGGAAGCTTGAGGATCTATTTGCAAACCCATTTATCTAAAGCTTTTCAACATACATGCTTGTAGGTCCAGCTTTGTATTATTTAGAGCTTTTGCTTGTTGTTTTAGGTTTAATGTCTTTGCTCTTCTGATGGCTCTGTTCTCCTGATGGCTCATTTTGTGCTGAAAAATTGTGTCAACATATAAAAAAAAGATACCCATCCAGAGTCTGTAGATGGAAAGCAATTTGCAGGTTTGTCAATAGTGTGTTTGGGGGCATTTTAAATAGTGAATCACTTGATGCTAGCTATTGTAAATATTGGTTTAAAGGTGCTATAAAGCTGATGGTGAACAATTAAACCTTCCTCCAAATCCTGATCTATTTATGTTGGCCTCACTCAGTGTCAGATCCAAAGACTGCTGAAGGTAAAAGGATTCTTTACCAAGTTGTTAACAAGCACAGTTTCAGCAGATGCATGGAATTTTGCAGTAAGGGCACAGTACATTTTCATACAGTTTTACGGTTTTTGTTAAATTAGGCATATTATACTCCAGAACATGCCTTTTTTTTTTTTTTTAATGATACATACAAGAAAAATGGCATACTGACTTGCAAAGAAGAGTATCCCTCTCCACCTTAACTTTTTACAGCATAAAGTTAGACTGTGAAAATAGTATTCAACTCCCACCACAAATCATAGTGTTGACATGCTGGCTGAGGTCTGAATCCTGAGCAGACCTGGACTGAATATTATTTTGAATAGCAATTTGTTGAGGCTTCCTTTTTCTGAGTAAAATATTTGAGCTATTTGGCCACAACAGTGAACCTGAAAAATGCTTAATGTAACTCCTACCTAGTTCAACCCCTACTCTGTGAAATTTGAAGAAATTCTTAATCACAATGTCTCTAGTCTCTACAAAATCTTACTTCATCTTCTCAGAGGCATATAACTGTCCCAATATCTATACATTAGATTAAGTCCTAATTGAAAAGCAATTAATTATTGTTGAGAGCTAGATTTCACAAAAGGCTTATCATCAGCACACTTGTATTTTCCAAGGATTTAATGCGTTGGATATATATGGAAGAACCTGATCAGTACTGTTCTAACAGTGGCTTCTGTTGTGTTTGTTTGTTTGTTTGTTTAATGTAGGTACCTAAATGGAAGAAAATGTCTTATGTATGGTGAGCATCCTAAAAATCTGTCTGAAACAATTACGAAGAATAAATGGGAATTCAGGCTCCATAAAGTTAAATCTAAATCTAAATCTAAAACTAAAACCATATTTTTGCAGTTGTTAACCTGAGTGGAACTGGCATATGTAGGTTTGGAGAGCTTCAAATGAAAATACATTTTTCAGTCTTGCATACACGATTACTTAATTCAGCCCAAACCTCATGATCCCATGATCCTCTCCTAGAGTATTAGTATACCTCAACTCCACACAGAGAAAGGAATCGATGAGGAAGAAAATCCAACATGAGTGTTATTCATGCTTATTTGCTTTTGGTGTAGCTGTCTATTGTAGTATTATCTGCATTTTCACCCTTGTCTCCCCATTTTTCCCCATCCTTTTCCCAGGGTAAAGTGAAAACAGTTCTGCTGTGGGCAAGTCTGGAACTTGTCTTGTTCTTCACCTGTGGTTTCCATCAGCAGGAAAATGGTGATTAAGGATGACAGGGCCTTTAGGAGACTGGAAGGCGAGATAGAAGCTGGAGAAGAAAATGACAGACCTCTAGAATTATCAGTTCCCATAGAGCAGGTGTCAGCAATTGCAGATGAGGCAATGCCTGAAAGTTCCAGTGCTCCAGGCAGCACTGGGAGGGAGAGGTGTGTTTGCAAAAGGGTATATTCACTCAGTTATAGAGTGCATGTGTCGTGCTATATATCCTTAAATCCCTCTGGTAATGCAGCTGTCTGTAACAATAAATAGCTAATAACAATTGGTGAAGAATTTTTTAATAGCCCATTTTTCCTAGTAGCCTTCCCTGGCACAACTTCAGGACATTTCTTCTTGTTCTAGGGCTTCTTACTTGGCAGAAGAGACCAACACCCACCTCACAAACCCCTGCTTTCAGGGAGTTGTAGAGAATGATGGTGAATCTCATACAACTGGCCTTGGCCCATCAATCCAGCCTGTCCAGGTTCCTTTGCAGGGCCTTCCTACCCTCAGGCAGCTCAATGCTCCCACCAAGCTTGGTGTCATCTATAAACTTAGTGAGGGTTCATCCCATCCCCTTGTCCTGATTATTGGTCAAGATATTAAAGAGAAGTGGCCCCAGTGCTGGAGAACAAAACTGGTGTCTGGTGGCTAAATGGATTTAATTCCATTCACCAGCAAGTTGACAGTTTTGAATGCTTTTGCAACTTATTCTGCATATATATTTTTATTTATTTTTCCCTCCATGTTTGACCCTGATGTAATTTCCCTTCTTGCAAGTGAGGCAGCCTTCTTGCAAGTGAGTTACAAGCCACTTTCTGAGGTGGGGAGCCCTTCTTGCAGTATTCTTCCAAAAACTGAATTACTGAGCTCTCAGAGCTTGGAGATAGAAATCATCCATGTTTTCTTGTAGAGAGGGCTGTGAAGTCACTTTTGGAGAGGGAATTAATATTTTCATTGTGGGAGCAATAGGAAGCGGATTTAGTAAAGAGAAAGAAAAAAATAAAGGAAAGATGATATAACAAAAAGAGTATTCAACTAATACAGAAAATCAGGTCTAAATTTAGCCGTCAGTAAAACACAAACTGAAATTGCATTTTGTGATTCTTGCAGTGGTAAGAAACTAACACAACAAGGTGCCTGTTGCTGCCTGTTGTGTGAAATGTAGGAAATGGTCCCTAGCACTCTAAAAGTTCAGGATTTGTCACTATGCTTTAGACCCCTCCTGGCCTCAGATGCTGCGTCAGACACTTACTACAATGGGTGTGATTAAAGGGATTCATCTAGTGAACTCCTGGGAATTCCACAGGGGATATTGATGCCAAGCACGTTGTGCCAGAGGCCTGACTGGCAACAAAAATCTGAAATCTGATAAAATCATCTCAGAAGTTGTGTCCCTTGGCTTTCTGTGGAACTTGGCTAACGGATGGAGAGGTGTACTGCAGCAGAATGTGAGGTGCACGTCCTGCATGTAGATACTGTTCCTGCGCCCTGTGTGTTGTTTGTCTTTTCTGTCTTGGAAGTGTGAGAGTAAAGGAAAGAAAGTGAAGGAGCTGGAAGAGCTGAACCTCCCAGTCAAATTGCATCCAGACAGAAATGGAAGCAAACAAGGAAGTGAAGAATGAATATGAGAGGTAGGGCTTGTTAGGATCCCTGAGTCAAGCTGTATTGAACTTCAGTGAAAAACTAGGAGTACAGAACTGCTTGTGAGTGAATTCAAGCTTAGTTGTAGTTGACGTTAGTTCTAGAAAGACACTTCTGTATGAGACAAGAACTTTCAAGAGCTTCCAAAAGAATTGCAGGTCTCCTGGAAGGGAAGTCTGAATCCTCTTTTCAAGTGAAATTTGTACTCTCCCAGTGATCTATGGCACCTAAATTCCTAAATGCTGGTTTTTCTTGGTGATTTCTGTTGCTGCAAGCACATTAAAAATGAAGCAATCCCTGTCTGTGATGTTTACACAAGAGTATGTGAAAAAGGCTGCTTGTTCCTTTGCTTCATTTTTTTCTTGACAAATTTGCTTTGCTGGTTGAGCTTTGCAAGCAGAACTATGGAGAAACTGAGGGAGTATGAGGAGAGTATGTCCCTGCTTGATTTGGAGACAGAAGAACTGGAGCTGTGAAATGGTCAATGAACCCAGCAGACTGAAAACAGAGGTGAGCTCTAATCTGCTTGAGTGTTTTTGGTGGTTTTTTTGAGTTTTTTCTCCTGAAACCTGTGTTATTCTTTCTCTAGACTTCATTTCATATTGTTGTGGTGGTTTTTTGTTTGGTTGGTTGGTTGGGTTTTTTGGTGTTTTTTTTTTCCTGGTCGTATTTTGAAATGCATTGACTTTCTTTGATATTCCTTCCACTGCTGCAGTTGTAGATGACAGTGACCTCTTTGCCCTCTCTGCTGTAAAAGTAACACCAAGAATCTTGTCTCTTTTCTCTCAAGACACTGATGAACTTGAAACTACATCTTCTGGAGCTTCTTCCACATGGTCTGCTGAATCTTCACAGTATTTGAATGATGCCTAGGATCCTCTTTGCAGGACCAATACAAGAATACTGTACTTTTATAACTAAAGCAAACCTGGTTTGGAAAAAATGCTAAGGGAGGGCTCTGAAAATGTTTATATAGTGCATCTGGGGTTTGCCCCACACAGCCCCGCAGTCTTTGCCTCCGCTAAGGAGGGGCCGGCCTAGTGTGTCCTCAATGAGCCTTACGGCAGTGCTGGGAGGGGTAGAAGAGGTCTGAGCAGCTGATAGAGCTCATCCCCTGCCTGATCCCCATGAAAGTGATGATGGCAGTGACCAAGATGGCCCTCTTGATCTTCAAGCCCTCTTTCTGGGACATCCTTTGGGCCTATGCTGGGCCCAAGGAGAGACTCAGCACAGACAGTGAGTCTGGAGGACAGGAAGATGTCACCAGCAGAGCACATGGACTGAATCATTGTGGAGCCTAGATGTGGAACCAGAATCTTCTGCCCTGGCCAGCTCTTCTTCACCTGCCTCTGGCTCCTGTGGCACAAGAGAAGGCAAAAGCACAAGCTTGTCCCGGCAGTGGAGACAGAGAGCCCAGCACCTGTCCCACACAGCCCCTCAGATGATGTCCCAACTTTGCTGGACACCAATGAGTTCCTTGTCAGAGTGGCCTTTGTGCCAGGTTGTGTGTGAAATCCCTGGGCCCAGCCAGCAGCTGGCAGAACAGGGGGACCTGGCACAGAGCAGGGAAGTGGCAAGAGCAGCAAGCCCACCTGCAGAACCTAAAAACATCGAGTCTGCCTTGGCTGGAGAGCCTCAGGGAGAGGCCAGCAGAGCCCCTCCCGTCCCAGCAGCGTGTCAGGGTGGAGAAAACATGGTTTGTGGAGGCCACCAAGTAGAGACCAGCACAGCCATTACCTCCTTGGCAGCACATAAGAGTTATTCATTTCCTCACACTCCTCCAGCAGACCCTGGCACCCACCCCCCTGGTACCCCTTTCAATGAAGGTGAAGCAGCATCTCCTCCCTTGGCTTGGGACCCTCAGCACCAGGTGAGCCAGGCACACGTGGTTGTCACGGGGCATCCCGAGGCCTCGGAGGCAGGACCAGCACCTGGGTGTGTACGGCAGGGAGATGCCTGGAGCCCTGCTGTCATCCCCTCCATCTCTCTGCTCTTGCTCTCCCCATGCAGGTGGTCTCCAAGACCAGAGGTGACACAGAGCCCTCCTCCGGGCCCAGGGACATGCCCAAGGATGACCCAGGTACGTCCCCAAGGCAAAGGCAGGCCTAGTTCGGCCATCCTGGTGAGCAGCACTGGATGGGGCCAGGCACCCGGGGGCTGGTCCTGCCCCGGCCACTTCTGCCTGGGGAAAGGCCTTGCTTGAGCCGAATAAAAGCTGACAACCCCCCCAGTGTTCCTCTGTGCCTGGTTCCTCTCTGGAGAAAGACAGGTGCAGGACAGGACTGTGCCGCAGGCAAAGCTGGAAAAGCAAAACCAAAGTTTACAGTGAGTTTTATGCCTGGAAGAGAAGCAAATCCCTCTGGGACTGGTGGAGAGTGCCACCTGGGCAGGTAAAGGGAGCCCTTGAGTCTTCAGCATAATGTCAGCATGTACTGGCAGTGCATCTCCAGCCTGTGCCTGGGCTGTGGAGTTGGTGTTATGTCTCCTCTGTCTTGGATTCTTCCTTCCTGGAGTCCTGATGTCTCCATTGCTCTTGGTGATCAGCAAACACCTCGGTGGCCATCCAGAGACTCTGGAACACATCATCTCATCACTATAGCACCTCTCAAGCCCTTCTCATCACACAGTTAGGGATTAAAGCATGGATCTGCCTGGCATGTGCAGCACCATACCTGTGTCTCAGCATCCATCTTTTGGGATTTCTTTTTCCATAGATACACCTTTTGCGGTGTCATCAAAACATCTTTACCACTGTTAGGTTTTAAAGCTCAGCTTCTCACACATCCCTCAGACAAGGAAGATCTAGTGCTACCTCCTCCCCTTCCTCCCAACCCCCACAGCCTTCTCCCTCCTCACACCCTGCACTTTCTACACCATGTATGTCTCAAGCAATGCTCCTTGGAGCTGCTGGAGATTTCAATACTGCCTTTGGCTGGGCTGGATTCTGCACAGGGTTTCTCTACCTAACAGATGTTAAAAGCTTTTCCTAAACTTTTTTCTTTTTCCCCTGGTCTATGATCAGGAAGACTCTCAGCCATTTTCTTACACCCTTGTGCACCACCCCAGAACCAAGCCAGTCCCCAGCATGGCTGCAATTCCTTTGGCTGGGCTAAGTACCAGCTCTCCCATCACACACAGGACTGTCCAGGAACCTGAGAGGGGAGAGTAACTGCTTGCTCCCATTCAGCACACACCAACCACAGCTCTGCACTACCCTTACACAGCAATTTTCAGTCAGTCCTGAAATTAAGTAACAGAGATACTTGTACACCATTCACATTTAGCTGAAATTGGGCTGTAGTTACTGGACATGGTGGGAAGGAAGAAGCAGGAAAACATTTCTAGAAAATAATTGAAGTGGGCACTGAAACACATTTGCTGGATCTGAAGAAGTGCACACAGATGGGTGAAACTGCAGCCGTTCACAAAGCCTAGGACTTGTAATTTTGTCTGTTTTAGTCAGTCATTCTCATTGACTCAGCTTTCAATTGTGCATTAATTTCCCAGTTGATCTTGCTTGACTGGCACGGAACACATTTGTGAAGAGCACTGGGTTCTCCCACCATGATACTATTGTACCTGCACCACCTGAAGTCGGAGATCCCAGAGACCTAACCAAGCTGAGCAGGCCAGAAGATTTTTCTGGAGAGCCCAGCAGCAGAAAGGGAGAAAAATAACTGACCCAGTAGCCACCGCATTAACCCCAGACAACCCATCAGCCATACATCCACCAACCACCCCTCGATGAGTCCTCCCCGCTCCCCTCCCGGCTGACAGGGCCCGACAGCTTGAGACCAAGAACTAGAACTACATATATACACGAATACACATTCGTGAAATGAACCAAAGAGATCTTTTACCTGGTCTCGCCCTTTCTCAAAACTGTCCTGAAGGGCTGCAATCTTTGACCTCACGGTCTTTGCTGCCATCTACTGTCCATTTGAGGTATCACCACCTTTCCAAAGTAATCTTTCTTCAACCTATAATCCATCCAGCAAAACGTCAGAGTCCTGGGTATCGGGGTCCTGGCCTCACGTCCTGCCCCGCTGCCTTTCGCCCGTCGTCTCCACACCCTGAGCTCTCTGACCACAGCGCCATCCCCCAGCCCCGGGGCCGGGTCCCCGCTCCCCCCGTACGGCCCGGACTGACCCAACGGGGCACGCACACACACACACACACACACAC
>JAAWXA010000080.1:277300-371699 GCA_038090715.1 Florisuga fusca
CCCTCCCTGCTTGACACTCTTTGTCCATCTGTCCCCTCTCCGTCTGCCAGCAAAAGGCGCAGAAGCTGGAGTTTCTGGCCACCATCGGCACCGTCTGCACCACCAGCAGCCCACGTGCCGCTCTGTGGGTCTTGCTCCACTACCACCAGGAGGAGTTGGTGGAGATCATCAAGATGAGGGCACGGCCAACCAGGCTGAGGGGGGTCAGAGGCAGCAGCACAGCCCTCACAGCAGGAGAGGGCTTGGCCGGGCAGGGGGATGCCCAAGGACACTATTCCAGGTCTCTGTCCTTTGAAGATGCTCCAAAGACAACTGGGAGGCCTGACTGCAGCTGGGACTTGGACCCAACACCACTTGTGGGTGGTGTCCCTCAGCCAGCCTGTGGCTCTGGGATGGGCACAGCCCTTCCTACCACAGAGCCTGGGACATCTGGGTGCTGATTGGGGAGGGAGTGCCAGGGTGAAGGCACCTGGACTCTGCCAGCCCCACCGTCTCCTGCTGAGCAAAGGAGACTGCCCCATCCTGACCTGTCCCACCCTGCTCTGCTCCTCAGGAGCTGCTGGAGGAGAAGCCCATTGGCCTGGACACCCGAATGAAGCAGCAGGCCATGCTGACCATCACTTCCATGAGTTACGTGCCCCAGCCCCCACCTTCGCCTCCCTGGTGCCCAGTGGCCCCAGCAGCACAGGGCCCAGGAAAGGGCATCCCCAATTCCTTGATCCAAGAGGGAGGCAGACAGCAAGGCAGGGGTTCCCACTGGGTCTTCCCTCCAGAGATGATTGTCAATGCCATGGCCATTGAGATGTCCCCCACGGCATGGGGATCAGCCCAGATCTCCAAGCCTGGGGTCTGCATCCTCCTTGCCGGCTCCAAAGAGCATCTCTCTGTCCCTGCAGCAGAGCAAGGCTGCTTCTGCAGGGGAAGGTGAGCAGCCTCCTACAGGCCTGCTTCTCCAGCATCTTCTGTGTGCCTGTGCTGGTGAACACCCAGGGCCCTGAGGCTTTCCTCTACTCCAAGGTATGCCATGGGCTTGCCCAGCTTTGAGGACAACCTCTTCCCTTTCCCTTTCTGGGAGAGGAGAAGGCTCAATAGAGAGCACCTGTCGTTCTTTGAAGTGCTGTCCCAGCCTTAAATCATGACAGGGATGAACCACAGGGAGCTCCTCAGGCCTGAGCTCCCTTCCAGGGCACAGTCACAGCTGCCCCCATCCCCATGCTTCAAGGGCTGTCCTCAAGCCTCTGATCTTCTTGCAGACCCTGGCCACAATGGACAACATGCTGCAGGAGCTGGTACACAGCACTGGTGACTTCTCCCCCCTGGTTCTGCAGAACATCTTGCAGGTCTGTCCTCAGCACAGGGTGCCCACAGGGAGCGAACTCTGGCTTGAACACTGCCCCCCCTGCCCCAGCACCTGGCTCTGACCCTTCCCCCAGCTCTGCCCCTGCTTTGCATGAGCTGTAATCTTCAGGCACGAGTGCTCCTCTCCACACTGCTTTGCCATGCTGGGGCAACTGGTGGGGCACCTCATCTTCTGTGACACCTGCCACAACACGGTGACCAACCTGCCTGCCTGCAGTCTGAAAGGCCATGTCCCCAGGCCCTTGCTCACCAGAGCCCTGGTACCCTCCCTGGGGATCAGCTCCCCGGATCTCTCAGGCTGCCCGCTTTCTTTGCCAGTGACTTTTCTGCTCTAAGCCCATGGGAGCCTGGAAGGTCTTCCCTGTTGAAGCTGACAGAGAAATACCTCAGCAAGGTGGTGGCCAGCCTGCTGCAGTGCTCCCCAACGTGCACCAGGTGCGGGGCCCACCACTCTCCCATGGGGGCTCCTCTCCCATGGAAAGGCCCTCCTGAGGGACTTCTGCATGGACATCCTCTTGGATATCCACGCTGACAGAGCCCCGGCTCCCCACAGTGTTGCCATGATCATGAGGAGGGTGATGCTTGCCAAGGCTCAGACTGCAGAGAAGGTGCTGGATGAGCTGTTCAGCAGGATGACGAGCCAGTCACTGTGCAAGACCTCCACCTCCATCAGGGAGGGCCCATGTATCCTCTCCCTGGCTGTGAGTCACTGGCTCTGAGAGAAGACCCTGCTGACCTCTGGGGCTGCTCTCACCTGTTCCAGGCTCCCACTCCCCTTCCCAACCCACTCCAAGCTTGGACCAAGCTTTTTGACAGGGGCACAGGGGACACCTATCTCAATGTATGGGTGTCTTCTGCAGGCAGCCAGGACCATAAGCGAGATCCTCCTGCAGGAAGCTGCTTTGCAGGAGGAGAAGGCAATTTTCCCCCAGCTTTTTCTGGCTCTGCTTTACCAAACGTCATTCACCACAGAGCTGACACTGCAGGAGGTGAACACCTTCTGGAGGGAGCACCAGCAGGATCAGCTCACTTCCATCAGGTGCTTCATCCCTGTCCTTTCATCCCTGCCAGCCATCCAGGCCAAGCCAGGGATGGAAGCTGAGCACTTCTCCTTGTGCAGGTCTGCGGTGCAGTCCATGAGACTGCTGCTCTGCAGAATGGGCTATGAGGGGCTGGTGCTGGACACCGAGGTGCAGGGGGACTGGGACGTCCTGCTCAGTGCCCAGACCCACCTCACAGGGGTGCGAATCATCACCAGGTGAGAGAGAGCCACTTCTCCCCACTCCGTAGGGACTGGGAACCCCTCACTCCCTTGGGGTTGATGGCAGGGGGGTCCCTGTTGCTTGGAAAAAGTGCTGCAGACTGGTGATGTCTAGGCTGAGGCAAAGCCCAAAGAGATGTGCCCGCCCGGCTCAGGCCTGGCGGTGCGTCCTTCCCCCTGCCAGGGAGATGACCAAAACAGCCACATCTGTGTGCAACACCATCTTCTGCTGTCTGTCAGAGCACCTCGCTGTGGAGAACCCCACCCGGGGGATGGTGGCCATGGTCTTCTATGTCGAGGTGAGCCTGATGGCACTGTTTCCTCTGCCCCTCGGCTCTCCTGTGCCCAGCGCTGCGGGGGGAGCTGGGCCGGTGGGCAGGCTCCGCTTGGTGCTGTGGAGGAGCAGGTAAGCAGCCCGCCTGGGGTGGGTCACGGGGGCTCTCCACAGTCCCTGCTGCCTCCGGATGGGCTTGGTCTCACCCCGGCAGCCTTGCCCTGAGCTGATGGCCGGAGCCAGCTCCCACTGCCTGTGTTTCAGATGCTGGGCTACCCCCACCTCTTTGAAGAGGTGGAGAACACCATGGATGTCCTCCTCACACATCTGCAGAGCCAGTGCCTGGGGATGCCCAGCCTGCTGCTCCAGGGCATCCTCAAGCTCACCAAAAGGCCAGACTTGGTGAGCAGGGGAGAGCCGGGGCGAAACGCCACAGCAGGGCCTGCTGGTTGCTCGGGCAGCTTCCCAGGCAGTGTTGGTGGACCCCCAGCCTGAGCAGGGGGTCAGCTGGGGGCCGGGGCAGACGAAGGACAGCCGAGGGGCTGCCAGTGCTGTCTGTCCTCCCCCTGCGCCCTCTCTGCCGGGGCCCTGCCCTCAGAACCCCCTCAGGATGGTCTTTGTGGAGAAGGTTTCCACCCCTGCCCTCGCTCGCTGCTTCACAGGAAGGTGAAGTGTCACCCCTGGTGTGTGTCACACAGGCAAGAAGAACCCTTGTGCTGCTGCCACACGTCATGGAGCAGCTGCAGGGCGCTGACAGTGACGCCAGCGAGGCGGCCCTGCCCATGCTGGCAGCCATGCTCCTGATGCTGGACAGGAAGACGTCCATCCTCACCGCCCTGCACCTGGCTGACAAGCTCTGGACCTTCTTTGACAACGTGAGGCTGGGGGAGAGCCTCCTGCTGCAGGACTCCCTTTTCATGCCCCAGATCACTCCCTTTTGGAGCAGGGGTGGCTGTGGTTGTCCTGGGGACCTTCCTCTCCACATCAGCTCACCATGCTCGCCATGGCCTTGGGGCTGAGCTCCTCCTGTCCTCCTCCCCCAGGAGTCACCCACCATGCAGGAGTCCTCCATCTGCCTCTTCCAAAATGGGATGAGCTTGCTGGTGGGTACCAAAGAGAGTAAAACCATGAGGAAGAAGGTGTGGGACGGCCTGCTGCCATTGGTCTTCCACCTGCACGACCAGAACAAGAGTGTGGTCATGGTGAGATTCCCAACCTGAGTGGTCCTTTAGGCAGGGCAATGCTGACACCAGACCCTTCAAATGTGTGTCCCTGCTGCCGAGTCCCTAGGACCACACTGAGTCCCCCTCCCTGCCCACTTCTGCCTTTCTCCTCCTGCTGCCCAGATGGATGGAGAGGTGGGTCCCTTCCCACCCTATTTCCCTGCACAGCCCCTGGCAAGGTTCCTTGCAGCCCCAGAGAATGGGACATGGCTCTGCAAAGCTCGGCTAGGGAGGGCAGACACAGGGAGCAGCTGGCCGACCCTGAGCAGGGGCAGATGATCTGGGAGTGCCTGGTAAGCACAGCTCCGACACCCCTGGGATCCCCCTCTGATCCAGACCCCGTGCCGCATGTACCCTCCTGCAGCAGCGTCTGATCCAGGCTGTCCTCGTCCCCACCGACCCCCTGGGTCCCTCCTGGGCCAGGGAATCACGAGGTGCCTGGAAGGGACACAGGGCTGTCACCTCACCTCTGCTGCTTTTTTCCCCACAGTTCTTCATGGTGCAAAGACTGACCCCAATCTCCTGGTCTCCTCCCTGGCGGCTCAGACACTGCACATCCTCGAAGCCATCTGGACCAAGTCGAGGTCTAAGCTGCAAAGGCTGAGGTTCTCGCTGCAGAGGGCATGGAGGAGGTGCTGGCACTCCAGTCCCAGCGAGGACTCTGCTCAGAGATGGGGTATCTTCTCCAAGCCCGAGAGAAGACAGCCCAGCCCCAGAGAAGACAGCATCCCCGGAAGAGCAGCAGGAGAGAGGCCAAGCCGGAGCTGAAGGTCAAGAAAAAGGTGCAGTCGAAGCCTTCCCATCCCGTTGCCGGGCCACGACCTTTTCTGACTCCCACTGGCTGAGGAGCCTGCCCTGCTTGGGGCTGCAGGCGTCTTGAGATAAATATTTCCACCTCCCTCACACCCTTTCTCCTTCCTCTCATCGTTTCTTTTCTCCCTCTCACCCTTTCTCCCTGCTAGGGAGAAAAGCAGTTAATTGTTAACAATTCTTGACTCACCACCACCCGCTGCTCCGTTGTGCCAAACGGTCTCTTAACGGCAGAGGTGGTGGGCGTGGTCTGCGGTGGGGGTGGTGATGGTTTTGGGCTTGTGTGCGCGTGTGTGTGTGTGTGTGCGTGTGTTTGTGTGTGTGTGCGTGTGTATGTGTGTGTGTGTTTGTGTGTGTGTGCGTGTGTGTGTGTGTGCGTGTGTTTGTGTGTGTGTTTGTGCGTGAGTGTGTGTTTGTGTGTGTGCGTGTGNGGGAAGCCGCCGCGGGGGCCTGGGGCCGCAGAGGGAAGGCGGCACTGCCCGAGGGAGAGCGCGGCCCGACAAGAGAGGGGCGAGGGTTTAGTTTCATTGTCAAAATAATTATCTGCTTTCCAAATCTTGATGTGACAAAATCTGGTGAATCTCTTCAATTGGTGTTCAGTTCCGTTATCCACTATCTTTGCTTAAAAGGGTTTTATCAATCTCATTATTTAATTAAATAATTATAACCAAATCAATACTGATGCTAACTTGTTATTATGAGCTAATTTATTATAATGCTTATTTTAGCATAAAAAGTGATTTATAGTTAAATGTGATTTAAAGAGATACTGTGTCACATCTGTTTCCATGTGCAATGTGAGACAGAACTAATGAGAATCTGGGGAGACACCAAACAGCACACTGGTGTAATACCACTACCGTGTAATAGTAATCTGAAGGATATTTGTTGAATGAACTCATGGGGAGAGTAAGAGCAATTATTTTCCTATTTAAAGTTATTCAAAATAAAAACAATGCAGATAACAAGTCCTTCAAAATTTTCCTTCTTCGGAATAGTACAGGTAGACTCAAGACAGCCAGGCATGTGAAATTATAGACCAATCAATCCTGGCCTCAGAGAAGATCATTCATCTTTGATTTTAAAAAGGACAGAAATTTGTGGCTAAAAAAGGATCTGAAGAACTTTGAATCTACTAGGATGCTTTGTGAAGGGTTTACAAGTACCCGAGAAAGTAGGTATTAAGATACATTTTCTTCGAGAGCTTTTTGATCTCAATGAGTGATGTTTTGCCTTGTGAGATAATCTTAACTCTAAGACAACATTTAACTTCACAGCCTGAAATTCAGTCAGATCTACTTACAAAACAGCAGTGACCTGCAGCTGTCTGAAGTTGGAGAACTGAGTCTGAAGGCAGTAGATCTTCATGCCAGGAAAGAGCAATCTAGAGGCCTGAGATCCAGATGGCTTCCGTCAGGTTTGTTCAGAAGCTGGATGGGGTTAAAAATTGCATTAAGGACAACTCCAGTGACAGGCTCTGCCATTTGGAGCCATGCTCTGCCCACCCTGATCCAGAGTAGCCCAAGCCAGGATGGAGGGGACTGCACCCCTGATACCCAGAAGCTCTCAAAACCCACACCACGGGCCTGTTCCCAGGAGAAGAAACTAGTGCCTGTAGTTTCCTTAACTGAACTGTTGTACAGCTTCCAGTAACAGGATTTTCCAGAGGTTTTCTGCTTTATCATGTAACTAATGGATTACAGACAAAGGGACTGCAGATGAACTGAGAAAGCATCCCTTTTTGTTCTGGAATTACTCTTTTGCTGTGGACCAGCACAATTCTGTAGCAAGAGAGTAGGGTTTTTTTACTGTGAGCTTAGATCAAGATACTGGTTTTTTTTCTCTTTCATTTTTAAGTTATTTAAAGTCTGTTGAATGGAAACTGTATAGAGCAGTTCTTCATAAATGGTACTGGTCATCTATTAACCTTTGGAGCATTTCCCCTACCTGCAGAGCAGGTGTCAGGGTAAAAATTTATCACAAAGAGCTTCCTTGGAAATGTCTGCAAAATGGTTTGGAAATCTTATGTGTAGCCTGGACGTGGACACTATTTTAAAATCAGCGTAACTATTGGCTTGAAAAACGTATGAAGTGTTTCTTTGTGGAAGTAGCTGACTGGCAGATCTTATCACCTAACTGCACAAACAAAACAAAATCACAAAAAAAACCCCACCCAGGCCCACAAATCATTAAAATGAAGGCCCATTATTTCTTGATTGAAAAAGCTGGAGCGCACAGCTGGATCAAGCCCTCAGATTTCTCCCCAGCTGAGGGGGACTCGCTCGCCTAGAAACGGATTTTACGAACAGCAGCGACGCTTCCTGGGCTGCCAGCGCGGTTCGGACACCCGAGGGCGGGAGAGGGCGAGACGGGGCGGGGCGGCAGGCCCTGAGCTGAGGCGAGTGGCGGAGAGGCCCCCGCGCCCCGCCCCGTCTCGCCCTCTCCCGCCCTCGGGTGTCCGAACCGCGCTGGCAGNGCCCGCCCGCCCGGGAAGCCGCCGCGGGGGCCTGGGGCCGCAGAGGGAAGGCGGCACTGCCCGAGGGAGAGCGCGGCCCGACAAGAGAGGGGCGAGGGTTTAGTTTCATTGTCAAAATAATTATCTGCTTTCCAAATCTTGATGTGACAAAATCTGGTGAATCTCTTCAATTGGTGTTCAGTTCCGTTATCCACTATCTTTGCTTAAAAGGGTTTTATCAATCTCATTATTTAATTAAATAATTATAACCAAATCAATACTGATGCTAACTTGTTATTATGAGCTAATTTATTATAATGCTTATTTTAGCATAAAAAGTGATTTATAGTTAAATGTGATTTAAAGAGATACTGTGTCACATCTGTTTCCATGTGCAATGTGAGACAGAACTAATGAGAATCTGGGGAGACACCAAACAGCACACTGGTGTAATACCACTACCGTGTAATAGTAATCTGAAGGATATTTGTTGAATGAACTCATGGGGAGAGTAAGAGCAATTATTTTCCTATTTAAAGTTATTCAAAATAAAAACAATGCAGATAACAAGTCCTTCAAAATTTTCCTTCTTCGGAATAGTACAGGTAGACTCAAGACAGCCAGGCATGTGAAATTATAGACCAATCAATCCTGGCCTCAGAGAAGATCATTCATCTTTGATTTTAAAAAGGACAGAAATCTGTGGCTAAAAAAGGATCTGAAGAACTTTGAATCTACTAGGATGCTTTGTGAAGGGTTTACAAGTACCCGAGAAAGTAGGTATTAAGATACATTTTCTTCGAGAGCTTTTTGATCTCAATGAGTGATGTTTTGCCTTGTGAGATAATCTTAACTCTAAGACAACATTTAACTTCACAGCCTGAAATTCAGTCAGATCTACTTACAAAACAGCAGTGACCTGCAGCTGTCTGAAGTTGGAGAACTGAGTCTGAAGGCAGTAGATCTTCATGCCAGGAAAGAGCAATCTAGAGGCCTGAGATCCAGATGGCTTCCGTCAGGTTTGTTCAGAAGCTGGATGGGGTTAAAAATTGCATTAAGGACAACTCCAGTGACAGGCTCTGCCATTTGGAGCCATGCTCTGCCCACCCTGATCCAGAGTAGCCCAAGCCAGGATGGAGGGGACTGCACCCCTGATACCCAGAAGCTCTCAAAACCCACACCACGGGCCTGTTCCCAGGAGAAGAAACTAGTGCCTGTAGTTTCCTTAACTGAACTGTTGTACAGCTTCCAGTAACAGGATTTTCCAGAGGTTTTCTGCTTTATCATGTAACTAATGGATTACAGACAAAGGGACTGCAGATGAACTGAGAAAGCATCCCTTTTTGTTCTGGAATTACTCTTTTGCTGTGGACCAGCACAATTCTGTAGCAAGAGAGTAGGGTTTTTTTACTGTGAGCTTAGATCAAGATACTGGTTTTTTTTCTCTTTCATTTTTAAGTTATTTAAAGTCTGTTGAATGGAAACTGTATAGAGCAGTTCTTCATAAATGGTACTGGTCATCTATTAACCTTTGGAGCATTTCCCCTACCTGCAGAGCAGGTGTCAGGGTAAAAATTTATCACAAAGAGCTTCCTTGGAAATGTCTGCAAAATGGTTTGGAAATCTTATGTGTAGCCTGGACGTGGACACTATTTTAAAATCAGCGTAACTATTGGCTTGAAAAACGTATGAAGTGTTTCTTTGTGGAAGTAGCTGACTGGCAGATCTTATCACCTAACTGCACAAACAAAACAAAATCACAAAAAAAACCCCACCCAGGCCCACAAATCATTAAAATGAAGGCCCATTATTTCTTGATTGAAAAAGCTGGAGCGCACAGCTGGATCAAGCCCTCAGATTTCTCCCCAGCTGAGGGGGACTCGCTCGCCTAGAAACGGATTTTACGAACAGCAGCGACGCTTCCTGGGCTGCCAGCGCGGTTCGGACACCCGAGGGCGGGAGAGGGCGAGACGGGGCGGGGCGGCAGGCCCTGAGCTGAGGCGAGTGGCGGAGAGGCCCCCGCGCCCCGCCCGCCCCACGGCACCCGCCCGGCGCACGCACGGCGCCGGAGTGACGCAAGCACGCCCGCCTGCACGTCGTGACGGAGGGCTGCTCCCCGCTGGCGTTACCCGGCGCGGGAAGGGGGAGGCTGCAGGCTCTGAGCGGCGCGGCGGGGCCGCGGGCGGGGGTATATGGCGGCGGTTCTGTCCGCCCTGGCTCTCAGGCTCTCCCAGTCGGCCGCGGCCAGGTCCTACGGGGTGTTCTGCAAGGGGCTGACCAGGACCCTCCTCATCTTCTTCGACCTGGCCTGGAAGCTCCGCATCAACTTCCCGTATCTCTACATCGTCGCCTCCATGATGCTCAACGTTCGGCTGCAGGTGGGCGGCGGCGGCGGGATGGGTGGGTTCGTGACCGGGGGGTGTCGGGACCGCCCGTTCCCGGTTTCCGGCAGCCGCTGTCGGTTCCCCTGGGTAACGGTAAGGGCCGTTGGACGTGTCCCCCGTCCTGGCCTGGGGCGAGGGGACGCCATCGCGCTCCCTGGTGTCACCAAGGGAAGCGTCGCTAGGGTTCCGCACGGATGCCATCGGCCCCGGAGGTTCTGCCCGTGCTCAGGTGCGGGGACCTCCTTACACCCCTCGCTTTGGATGTTGGCAGCGAACGTGCCGCTTCCTCGGATCTAGTTCATTCGTGTTACTAATACATCGTTAACGTAAATATGTCGTAAATATATGCGTATTCCTGGCACCCTGTAAGGAGCTAATAAAATAATTTCCTCTGCCCTTTGTTTTTTGTAGAGTTAAGAACAATTGCACAAGGGCAGTAGAGAGGTAGTTTTAAATAATGGTAATTTTAAAAAATGGCAGTTCAAATTTGTGTCTTTCCTGTCTTGAGCCCATTTCTACAAAATGTGGAACTCTCTGAAGCAGCTATGACTTAAAACCGTTGAGAGCTTTCACTTTTTGCAGAGTTGAAGTTTCATCGGTTTTGTGATGAAATCGAAACTTTTAACTGGCAACAGAAGCAGGCTGTCGACCATCACAACAAACATCTGCTCTGGCCAAATGTCGGACACTTTCTTTCTCCCCATAAATGCAGTTGTAACGAAAGTTTTGACAGGTGGCTAGTGGCCAAATGCTGAAAGACAAGTCTGGTTGCAGTCTGTGACTAGTAAAAGGCAAGCTGATATGGGAAGAGGTCAAAATACGGTGTCCTATTTTTATTTTGGGGATTCTCTCCACAGCTCTGAAGCTTGAAATTGAACCACACAGTCAAGAATTGTACACAAAGCTTTGTAACCTCAGTGGGTAAAAATGCCTTGCCTTTGCTTGTTATCAGTGTTGGTATATAACAGTTCTCATGTAACAACACCAGCTTGTCATTTGATTATAATGGAACCAATACCCTCAAACTGTGCTGGTGCAGCCAGTCTGACCAGTTCTTGGGAAGCTGTGCATGGTGCACAGTTGATTTCCAGTGTTGCGTGTCTGATTTCAGCATGCACTTCTGTTTACAGGGAGATTAATATTTGCCTTCAATGTTAAGCCTCTAATCAATTATATTCTGCATTTCTATTAGTTAAAGAAAGTCATATAGTTAGCAGTGAATGTCTCTGGCTGCTTATTTGCAGACTTGTTTTGATGCTGATTACCAAAAGAGTCTGTAGCAGATTTAAACTGCAGCTACAGAACTCAGTCTCTTTTTGGGTACGCTGCCTACCCCTTTTGATGTGATCAAGCAGCAGTTGGGTTATCCTTTTCCTTTATGTTAAAAATGAATTTTATATATATATACACACACACACACACACACGAACACTGATCACCAAGAAACTGGGACAGGATGGTAGTCACTTTCTGCATTCTTTCTCTTTAGGTCCACATTGAGATCCACTGACTTGTGACTTGGTGTGCTGCAACTAGAGTCAACTGCACCCTTCTTCAGATGAAACCTGCTGAGAAACAGCAAAGCTACACTTGTCTTCTCTAGGACTATGAAGAAAGAAGATTTAAATCAGAAACGAGTATGTGACAGTGGCTCAGGTCATCACAAGGCAGCAGCTCAGCTAACAAATATACATTCCATCTTAAACAATTCTCAAAATCATTGTAGCAGTTTACAAAAAGAATTATTTCATTTTAACACCGGGAACTGTTCTCTCTTTAATACTATACATCTGCCTTATACTGGCAAGGGAATGCCTCTAAGTTTGAGTGAATCAGCAGAGGGAAACTCATGTGCACCTGCGCCTTGGAAGAATTCATTTAATCTTCATTTTTCTTCTGGGAAAGACATTCTTTACAGGGTTTCTCACTGCATTAATAGTACTTCAGTTATGTGCAGGATGGAGGAAGCTTGTAGTTTTGCTGGAGACTTTAGCTTATGTTGTCCAGGAGACAACTCTGTTTGTTTTGCACACTTATGGCTGGGAAATCTGTGGTATAATCAAAACCTGCAGTTTCTGGAATTAGAAAGGAGCATCAGCAAAGAAAAGGAATTGCAGTCTGCAGGTCTTAAAGAAATGGAGCTTTGTGGACTTCCTGATCTCTGTTCTGTTCCAGATGCAGTGAATGAATACTATGTAGGACTCCCTACCAACCAGAAACCATGTTTTTTTCTTTGTTACTTAAACCTTTTATCTTCAGAGCAACCACTTGGATACAAGAAAATGCTTTCAAATATAGAATATGTGACTAGTAATTTTCACATCATACAGCTAGCAATTTGCTAGCTTTTGCACTAGCAGGTTTCTGGTATGCAGTAGTGAGGGTAAAAGAGTACCAAGATTTTAATAATTAACTATTTTTAACATTAATAGAAACTTAATTGATTAAATAACAGAGACAAGGTTACAGTACAGATTTTAGTGAGAAGTAAACAGCTAAAGTAAAAACTATACTTGTTTAATTGCTAGCAAAACTGGCCATTGGAATAATTTTTTTTTTTAAAGACTATCTGCATCAGAGTGGAAGGAACTTCTTAACCTCAAAACTCTGTGGGACTTCTGCAGGTCTGCCATAACTCTAGACCAGAACCCAGTTTGACTTTATAGTACATACCTTTCTTTTCTCTAGGGTTTGTATCAGCTGAGTGTTCTGGTTAGAATTCACAACCATTTCCAACAAAACTGTTTCTTCTACAATTGAATTCCTGCCCTGAATTCAACAGTAATGAATGTCAAAACACTTTGAACTGGAAAACTGTTGGGAGGGTGGTCTTCAGTACAGCATAATTCTCAGCATTGTTCCTTTCCAAGGATGGTACTGCTCTAATTTAAACAATATCTCATGAGCTTCATTGTGCAACAATAGACACTATAAACAAAAATCTCAAATGCTTTCTTTCCTAGAAAAAGCAATTGTTATCAGTGAAGCACAGTAATAATTTCTGGGCTTTTTGACTTTGGCTTTGGGACAGACTTCTTACAACAGGGTTTGGCAAAGAATGAAGCAAGTATGTTGGAATCAATAGACCTGCTTATGAATTTGCAGGAATAGGCTCCTGTGGGCACTTAGATGGAGAAGTTAATTGTGTAGTAGGCCAAAGTTTGAACTCTGTGCCCAAAATTCTCAACAGGGAGTTGGTGTAGGTGGACTTCATGTGTGTTCTGTGGTTTTATCTAAAGAGGGAGGTATTGATCTGATGAGTTAGGTGTTCTCCACTCACCTAAGTTAAAAGTGAGAACTTAATGCAGAGTAAAGTCATGCCAGTGATTCACATACCAAGTATCCTTTTTGCTAGGTAGTTTATTTAATTTTGGAAAGGGAATAAGTGGTAGTGCATTTTGGTTGAACTGAATTTACTTAAAAAGCCAGTAGTTGTTTTTATTTGGGTGTTAGCACACTTCTGTAGCTAAGTCTTTGGTTATGAAGATGAAATGCCAGTTATGAGTGTTATGGGAAGAAAAGCTGGAATTTTTAAACTTTGAGTGCTGAAAGTATGATATACTGCTTTTTATGTTTAAAAGATGCGTTGTGTTTTTATTATCCCCATTGGCTGGCTATTTAGAAGATATAAAAACACCACTTAATTTAGGAAGTCACTTTTTCCCTGGTGTGTACCTTTACTGTTTGTCTTCTAGACTTTTGACTACATGATTACCTGTCACGAAAGTACAAAAAATTATTTTGATGGCAAGAGTTTCCTCTTAGTCAAACCATTGCTCCTATTCATTCCCATCTCCAGTGCTGCAATTTAGCACCCTTGCAGTGTTTATGTTAGTAACACGAGCATTTGTGAATCAAGGTTGCTGAAGTGATTGTGGATCTGAAACCACAGACATCAAAAACAAAGACACTTCTCCAAACGTCTGTGGCTGATCTGAGTTACAGTGTTAAAGCTGTTGTCTGCATACAGCTTGACCCCCCAAAAAACCCCCAACATTTGGCAGAACTTTGAGGACAGAGGAATGAAGGTGGGGAGGAGGAGCTGAAGCCTGTTTTAAGTTGGCTTGACTGCTAAAGAAAACATTGTGCAACTGTGTCTTAGCCATTATACTGGCCATACAGTCAAAGACATACTCTTTTCCTCTATGGTGAGTTTTTGTTTGGTTTTATTGTTTCTTTTTTTTCCTCCCTCAAAGTTGCACAAAAACAAAAGTCTGCATCCATAATTGAGTACATGAACTTCCTAGATACAGAATCTATCAGCATGTTTTACCTGTAGCTGTTACTTGAGACCTCCTCATCTGCTCAGCTGAACAGTTTGACACAGAAGATTCTCTGCTCTGCTGTACATCATTTGGGAACTGCATATTTAGAGAACCACAGTTACCTAAAAAAAAAAAAGGGGAGGAAGGGGAGAACAAAACATGAGAGAAATCAATTGTAAACCAGAATTTATAGTTGAGTTAAGTGGGTGCCAAGGGTTGTCTCTTTATTGATCACAATAAGCTTATGCAGGAGGGGATTGTAGAATGCTGAATCATGTTAGGTATCACAGTCCAGCTAATACAGTCCTATTTAAGCAAAATCAGACCTTCAGTCACTTATTACAGGATCCCTTTAAATACATACACAGTACAACTAAGTGAAATAATAGATATTTTTGTGTATTATATGTATATTGAATGTAAGATACAAAGAATATGTCTTAAGTGAGTGGATTTAATCCATTTAAGATAGTTTATATACTTTGCCTTGGATTTTGTTGCTTAAAACCTAAAAAGTTGACTTTCTAACTTGAACATTCCTTCTGAAATTCAAATAAAGGATAGTTTGGTATGTTAAAATCTCATGTAATACACTGCACTTTAAGCCTGGGGAGGCCATAAATTGAAAGCGCTGTTCTTGCACCAACAGAACCACTTGACTGGTGACAATGCTCAAATGGCCTTTACTGCCTGGGGGAGAACACAGAGCCTGAGGGAGAGCAATCCTTTGAAGCTATATATAAATCAAAACACTACATAGTTTAGGCCACTGTTCTTTCCCTACAAACATTTTCATATTAACTCATCTCAAAAGATGGGAGGTGTCTGTATGGAGTTTGGTGGCTTCAGTAAGTTAGATGTGGAAGCTGCCGTGTTGAGAAATGTGCTGTTAGAGCTGAGATGGATGACTGTTATAGTACAGAAGAGTAAACTTTTTAGTAGGGGTAAAGGACCTTTATATTGAACCAGGAGTTGCCTTATTTCCAGTTATTCTCTCATCTTGCTATTCTATTTGTGTTGGAAAAGTATTTCTAAGCAAAATGTCAGGGTTCTACTAAACAACTCAAGCTTTCTAAAATTTCACTGATCAGTGTCTGGATTGTTCCTGCACTACATAGCAAAGAGTAGTATTTCTGCTATTAGAAAAAGAAATAAGTAAGAAAATATTAAGTATTTAGATTATTGCCTAGTAGTTTCCCATAAATGTACATATGAGTGGAAATTTACTGTATGGTGTACTGCTTGGAAAAAGAAAATATACATTTAAATGTGTATATACAGAGCTCTGCATGTAGATCAAAATGTGTTTTATCACAGTATGATGTTGGAATGCTTATGCAAATGCTTATTTACTTTCTGACATTACAATGCAAAATGCAGTAGAGTTGGTGGTGTACTTCTTGGTGTGATACTAGCTAGTGCAATCCCAGAAACCATCTGTGTGCATCATCATGCACTGTGTGAGACAGTTTTATCTGTAGACATTTAGTCTTTGTTTTTCTCAGTGTTGGGTTGGAGTTTGTGGTTTGTTGTCTATTTTATTTATTTATTTGGGGCTTGGTAATTTGTTGGTTTTTTTTCTCATGCTTTCTGTTTTTTTCAGGACTGTAAAGACTGCACTTTCTTAAAACTTTGCCAAAGTTTTCTTTCTCCTTTTCTTGTCCCCTGTCTGTGCTTAGGGGTGTACACACTTTTAATTTTTGGAAGAAGCGAGCCTGTATGTACTTTCTGAATGTATTCTTCTTACTGTCAATTTTTTCTGGTTTTATGTCCTGGTCTTACCTATGTTTTCCTTCTTTTCTGTTCCATTTCAGAAGCACTCCCCTGTAATTATGCATAATAAATTGACAGAAACCATGCAGAGATATAAGCATCTGTAGTCTGTCACTAGGGTGTATGACAAGTATCTGACAGAGCAAGAGGTAGTCAATATGATGTATTTCTGCTTTTTCCCTTCAAAACAGCTGCTTTGATGAAAATCTATTTCAAATTTGTAGGACCTCTGTCAGCTGAGAATTGCAGAAATTAGGGCTTATAAAAAACATTCAGGATAAAACTTGTTCCACAGAAACAAGTACCAGAACATATTTTATTCTATGCACTCTGAGGAAAAAGGCTTCAGAATATTAAAGAGTACATTCATATGAATTTTTTATATATAAAGTTATAGTAATGCCTTAGAAACCTGAAGAATACTGAAGAGCCGGTGTAATCTTAAGTTTTATCCTGAAGAACTTCCAGTAGGAAAACCCTTGAAAAGATCTAGTCCATTTCAGTGATCTCCACATTTTTATAGTCTGTTCTGCAAATCTCTTCCATCTTTGTGGCAGATCTATATAAACCTGATACCAAAATGGTAGAAACACAAACTTCTATCAGTGTTCCTTATTTTTCTGATTGTAGTCAATTACCAATTTATCAAATACAAAAACACCTAGATGTAATTCAAGCTTTTGTTCTTAAAATAGCTAAATATAGTGCTTAGTGCCTGATTCATCACTTGAAGTTCGTGAGTGTTCCGTGGATTTTCTTGAAAATGGGTTCTGCTTCCTGCTGGTGACTAATTTGAAATTCTGACACTTGTAATACTTGTGTGAACTGTGATATTACCTATGCAAAACAATTTTATTATATCGCCTTCATCTTTTGCCCTAATTCATCATTGCAATGTGGGAGATGGAGAAGGCTGGCACAAACAATTTTTGTTTGTTCCAGAGAAAGATGTTTACGACTTTGTATTTTAGGAATTTACTGCTGGAGGAGTTTCCTTAGGAGACTTGAAACTGTTGTCCTAATAATGCGAATACAGACTTTTGAATAAAATAGAGCTAAGTTTCCAGAAGCTGTTTTGATGCTGCTCGCTTACACCACAGGAGGGAGTTAAAGATCAGTCTTTTAAATATTTTCGGTTATAGCATCATTTTTTATAGCACAGTGCATTTCAGTTTATAAATGTGCTGAATTTGATGTCTTACAGATTGTCACTGCAAATATGTTAATGTATAAAATCAATACTCTGCATTAATGTATTGTAACTGTTTACAATTGAACTCCAAATACCAACTGATGGGTTTTATCAAACTATTTAAAAAACAATAAAATCTTTTAAAAAATTATGTCTGTCCTGCTTTTTGACTATACGTTGTACACCTGCCATATGCTGTCTCTTATTACTTGGTTTAAATTCATCTGCTTAATGTTTTTGTTGCACTTATGTAAATTGGGTATGTTTTATCTACTAATAATCATCAATAAAATATATTGGGCTATCTTCTTGAAATGGTGAATTAAATAATGGAAACACATTGAAGTGCTATGTTAAACATGCTAAAGGTATACCTTTTCTGTTTTATTTTTCTGGAATTCATACAGGTCTTTCAAAATCCCAGGGCTGTAAAGATGTTGCTTTACTCATTCTTATGCCTACTGGAATAACATCTTTAGATTATTAGCAATTTAGATTTCTGAGAAGATTGCTTTATCTGCATTTATTTGTCATTACTTGCAGTTTTGTAATACAATAACCACAATATTATCTCCTTTCTAATAGTTTCAAGACAGCTTTTTGTTATTTTAGCTGAAGAATATGAAGAACTTAATCTCTTCTAAACTTGTATCTGTATATCTCATCTTCAGTGAAACAGAAAGCAATAGAACCTTTATAGAAAGGAGAACTTCATATAAATTATGCAGAAGGTCCAGACCATGTCAGGAAAAAACAGCAGCAAGAAGAACTGCCAGGCTACTGTTCTATATTAAGAGAAAATCTGGAAATTCCATAGAAGCCATCAGGACACTGAAGATTCAAACATAAGAAATGCCTAAAAATACTTTATGGAATGATCTGTGAAAGAGAACCATTCTTGCCAAGGAGTTAAAAAAGGTGTTTCACTGTGAGAAAGTAAGACATCATTTAACATATAAATAGTATTCAGATAACAGTCCATTTATATTCCAAGTGTGATGAAGATGCTGAAAAAAGCAATGTTTGTTTTAATTGGAATAATCTGCCGTCTCATTTTTCATGTTTGGAGTCTTCCATTCTAGGAAGAGCAAGGAAATTATTTTGCTTGTCATGAGAATTCAGCTGTGCTTCTTAGCCACCTCCTTCTGAAATGGCTTTCTCTCCTAGCAGAAATACCAGAATGTGGGCCTTGCCAGGGAGGAGAAAACATCATTGCAAAAGAGAATTTATTTATTTGTTTTCAGCTATTCTTGCACTAAATATCTCCTTCTCATGCTTTTGAAGTGTTCACAGAAAACACCACATTTCAAAAACTTTTATGTGAAGTCTTTCAGGTATAAATGTACTGTCATTTCCTAAAGCTTTCAGTTCCCCCCAAAAAGATATAAAGAAATTGAGAGGATATGTTTAAGAAAATATCCTTACCCAGTGTGAAAATGTTGAGCAGTACGTATTTACTTGAGTATGTCTGTGGATTAATATTGTGTGGTAGATGTCTTAATATATGGATCATTTTTCTATAAAATATGCTTTAATAGTTCTGCTAATTTGTTAAAGCAATTTTTTTGCTTTCAAAATGTATCTCTACAAGCTTTGTTTAACTTTGAATATTTTGAAATTTTCCACATCCTGCTAAATAGCACACCTGATGCAAGACATCCTTAGAGGAGAGCTTGTCTATGGACAAATGAGATTTCTGGTATTTGAAAATTTAATTAAGCTTTTAAAGGTACAAATAAAAAAAGGAAAATGCACAACTGAATTCTTTTCTAGGGCATTAGTTATTCAAATATTTCTACTGTATTTTGTACACTTAAGTTTTTTTATAATATTACATTCCTTGTTTTATCTGAAGAGTGGCAGTTTGCCAGAGACAAACTCTGCTATACAAAGCAAAAGTTTTTATATCTGAGGCCCCTTCCTGCTGCTATTTTATCATCTTCCTGGTTTTGTCTGTTTTCAATAAATGCTTTTGTATTTTCACATCTTTTATATGCATGTATACACAGACCCTTTCCTCTGTATTAAAAATTATAGTTGCAAGTTGGTAAGGATAAAAAAGACTGCTGCCTTCAATTTCATTGCACCAATATACTATGTAGATACTTTTTTTATTATACAGTTTAAAGATGTTAACATATTGATATGAAAAGTATTTCCTGAATTTGGGAGTGGTATGGGGAAGCAGGGGTCAATGTTTCCTAACAAGGTTTTAAAATGGAAATAATCTCTGGATACAGCTATATTTGAGTATTACTTTTTATTTTAAAACTTATTGAAATTATTGTTTCAATTATTTCAACTTATGCAAGATTGTTGAAATTTAAAATCTAAAAAGACACTATGGTGGAGGCCAAATATCTCTCCTTTACCTGTCCTAAGAGGCTGAATATTTCTGCCTGAAGAGATAGATCTAGAAAATTCAGTAGTAAGGAGAAGCCACAGAGATCCCTTCACACTCACTGTAACTCAAGAAACTTCAGGGAAATGAGAACTGAACAAGGGATGGTTAGGGGAGAAGAATGAGATCAGGGGAAAAAAGTTAAATTTGCCATGCAGCAAACTGCCAAAAACCTTTTGAAAAAGAAAGAAGCTGTCCCTTATGTCACTGCCTATTTTTGCAATCTGTCATGAATTCCTCTTTTTCACAAAAAAAATTGTTACTGTGGATCTAAGCTACAAATCATCATGTACTAATCTTTTAATGAAGGTGTTTCTGTTGTTGTTCTGTAGACCTATTGTTCTTTCAGTTATATTAAGACTAAAAATAACAAGAGCAATTCTATTGGACTTAAATTAGTTTTGTTTCTTAAGAATGGTTTTTTACTGTGCTGACAGAGATCACAGAAATCCCTTTCTGACCACAGAGGTGTAAGGTACCAAATTCATCCTTCATGTAACTCCAACGAGGTAAATGGAGTTACATAAGGAATTCATTTGACCTGTCTCCTCCATTTCCTTGCAAAAATTCTTTGGTTTAGTGCATGCCAAGTTTTAACTCTATCTCTCCATTGCTTAACATCTTTTACTTAGAGACCTTTTTTTTTTTTTTAAGGCTATGAATAGAAATACAGCTGGAAAAGACAATTAAGGTGAAGATCTGTTTTTTAAATTGAAAGTACATTTCTTATAGTAAAACACCAAAGCCTTTTTTGTTTCGGACAGAAATACATATTCGGACACATTCTCTACAGCACAGCTGAGAAAGGTGAGCATGAGGAATCAGCACGTGAAACTGATGGAGAGTCTGTGGTTCAGAATAAGGTTAGAATTATGCAGAAACACTGTCCTGACAGAACAGCCACCCAGCAGCCTTCTGGCCTTCCTTCCACACCATCTGTGTGTCACAGTCTACCAATGCTGCAATTGTGCCAATGCAACTGTTTGTGGGACCAGAGTGTGAACTTAATCAATTAATAGTTTGGTTAATTTCAGACAGACCTTTTAAAATCTGGATCGAGACGTGATTTATAGCATGGCTTTGCAAATGGCTGCATGAACAGCTGAGAGGGTATTAAAAATCACAATCATTAGCTGCCAGTTCCTGCTCCTGTCTAAATTTATGGTTCTGTATTTATTGAAAACAGATTTGTGCACTGCGGACTAGCCAGCAGCAAGACTTGAGACAGCTAACATGGAGACAGACAATTGCATTTCAGATACTCACTGATAAATCAACAAGAGCACCTGGTCTAACCCTTCTAACACTCTATGTCCTGAGAGAGTCCAGCTTGTCACTTGGCTGCCATATGTACCATGGGATGCCAGCCCTGTTACACTGTGGAGTTG
Source organism: Florisuga fusca (assembly GCA_038090715.1). Classification (NCBI taxonomy): domain Eukaryota; kingdom Metazoa; phylum Chordata; class Aves; order Apodiformes; family Trochilidae; genus Florisuga; species Florisuga fusca. The sequence goes on from JAAWXA010000080.1 coordinate 298,086, forward strand.
TTGAACAAGCCTGCAGGCAGGGGGGAGGAAGATACAGGCCTCCCCTGTTATCAGCACTACTACAGTAAATCCCTCAACTGCTGCCATACCAGGACTCACGTATGGTTTGCAACCCACGTACATCTCCCAGTGTAAGATGAACCAGGGATTTCAAATTCCCAGGCCTTGGTGTGACTGCAGAGTGTGATGCAATAAAACATTTAGCCATTCCAAGTGGGAGTTAGCCAGCTGAGGTGAATTTGCAGACTGGCTACTTCTCAGAGCGGGAAAAGTGTCTGGCCTTTATCAGTGCACTCTCTTTTGCAGAATTACTTTACATTAAAGTCTTTCATTTTCCTGAGACAGGAAAACCCTCTCAACCTTAATGCAAAATTCCACTCATGATCTGATTCAGCCCATATCCTTTGAATTCAAGGCCTCTTTTTCTGTTATTTTAGGCATGGCTTTCATGCCTAAAAGCATCCTGTTTGTGTCTAGTGCTATGTATAATTAAGACAGGCAGAACAAGTTCTAACACAAAGTGTGTTTCAGCTCATAAGCATTATAGAGGTGGTGGAATTCCACAATTTTTAAGTCCATTTTGTATTCCTCACTGGGACATTCTGGTGTTCTTTACTCAATGACTTACCAGTAGCCCTATCAATGTTACAAAATAGAAACAAGCACTGGCTTCCAAAAGCAATAATATTTGATGCTAAGAGTAGGTTAAGCACATTAAGAAGTCTTGAAGAAACCAACAACCTCTAACTATGTAAATAAATTAGAATTTGAAATACGGTGCAAATAAAATTCAGGATATTATTAAAAGTTCCTCTGGAGGAAAAAACTATGCGAAATTCTTAGAAGAGAGGCATCTTTAACTTTGGTGCTATTTTTTTGTTTGTTTGTTTTGTTGTTGTTTTTTGTTTTTTTTTTTTTTTTTAACTCGCTAAACTTCAGCTTTGATGTTCCCCAAAGCAATACAAAATACTTGCAAGTAAAATTTTTTTGAAGTTAATGAAAGATGCCAACACTTTTGAAACCGTTAAGAGAACCAGCAAACAGGATTTTCAATAAATGTGTTTTTCCAGCTGAGACAAATATAATGTGTGACAGCATAAACATTTCTAGAAACAATAAATGGCTAAAACCCATCTGCCAGACAGAGGAAGTCAAAGAGTTTGCCTTAGGGGCTTAAGAATACCATATTATTAAAGCACTGATTAAAAAAAAGGGAAAAAAAAAAACACGATGATGGACTAAGACCTTCTTCCCTGGAAACTATTAGGCAATGCTTCTTAAAAAATAAAAATTGTTTGATTGTTTAGCTTTTAAACAAAAGTATTCTTTAATACAATGGATGAGTATCAAAGACAGATATTCTGACTATGAACAAGATACTGCCTTAGGAAACATAATCTTGTACTATTTTTCTAAAAATGTGAGCATCTAAGTGACCAATTAATAAAATCAACCAAGTAATTTTCATTATCACATGTTGCACAACATCTATATTCTTAAAGAATGTATTCTTAAGACTGCACAGATGTTCATGGTTTTAAGATTAACTGTTCTTTTTAAGAGTAACTGTAAAATCCTTCTTATCAAATCTAACAGAGATCACAATAAGCCATACCTGCACAATGAGCACTGTCTGAATGCAGGATGATTTTTTTCTTCCTTCCAACAGTAAAGTGCATTACTCCATTACCCTGCATCTGATACTGAATTTGTCCAGTCTGATGGTGCAATAGCAGTTATTTCTTTCTGCATTGCATAAGTTCAGAATTCTATTTCTCGACTTTGAGTATGCAGTTACTATAGACTTTCAAGTTACTACCCATGTACTGAACATCATCATAGCTTTTGGTTAGAAATAAAGGTTATGGAACCTATCATCATAGAATGGATTTTTACATCACAAACATTTACATTATCAAAAGAGGAAACTTACTAAAGTAAGATTAAGCTTATTCTTTCTACAAGTAAACTGAAAATGAATAATAAAGATATTTTTCAGAATTTCCTTTAACCAATAAACGCAATCCAAAAAGACTCTTGCTGAGGAGAGGATGTGATAACCAACAGGGCTTTTCTATTCCTGAATTCTTTGATTATAAGAAAAAAAATAAAAAATGCGAAGAGGTAAAGAGTAATTTTAATTTTCATTCACTACTCCTTGGAATCTGGTTCAAATGGAAATCCAGAGAAATGATTTAATATTTAATGTGCCTTTTAGAACAAAAAATTTTGATACAATGGATTCAGTTGTCTTCACTGACTCTCTGTGTAGAGGTGAATGTCATAACAGATGTGCTTCTGACCCCTTAAAATGAAAAATGATGTGATAAATTACCGCATAGTAGAAAGTGAACCAAAACAGATAGCAAAGAACCAAAAAAAAAGGACAAAGTGTATTACCCGAAAATTCAGCAAATAACCACATTTATCATTAAGAGATCAACCTTGACAATAATAGTTTTGGGAGAAAGCCCAATTTTCCTGTAATAATAATTTCAACAGAGCAGCTATTAGACCATTATTTACACAAATGACAGACTACTAAGTTCTTCCAACACAGAAAGTTAGACTTGTGGATATAAAACTGGCAAAACATACTTGTGGTTAAGATAGAGCTATGACTAGAGAAGGGACTGCAAGAAAGAAAAAAATCATCAAGTAATCTGTAGAAAACTGTTGATTAAAGCCTGTATTACTATGGAGAGAAAAATAATATGCACATGCATTTCAAACCAGAGGAATGAACAAAGTTCCACATAACAAAGTAGATACGAGAGAACTGTTCACACAAGTAGGAAATAGCTTATTGGAGTTTACCCTAAAATTTGCTGACATTGTACCCCATCTTGCTACCTGGCATCTTTGTTGGCAAGGAAGTATTCCGTATTTAATGACAGGGGCATTGTTCTGTCAAAACAACAGAAACTGTAGAGTAGTTTTTCTATGGTAGAACTACTATAGCAATGACGTAGAACTAGAAGGGTAATCCTTTAGTTGATTTTGTACATTATCAAAAAAACTATTCCTGACCTAGTTAGGTTTATAGCCAGATATGAGACTTATTATATGCACACGCAAATGAGACAAGGTAATAAGGCTGATCTTAAAAGTTTCTCTCACATATCTCACCTGAAGATTAAACAGCTGTGTCATGTAAACAATGTGCAAAAATATTCAAAGCCCGCTGTCAGTTCATCTGCAGTGATTTTAAAACTATCCTGTAATTGAACCTTATATACACTAATTTAAAATACATCTCTTACCAAGATAATGCTTCTGCTTCATGTTATCATATCCTGTTTATACAGTAACTTACTAAACTTAAAATGTTTAATTCAAAATTTGAAATAAGGGGGAGTACGATGAAGGTTTGTAATGTTTATGATCTCTAGCTGAGGTAAAATGCTTTATCACCAGAGCAGCTATCAGAGCCAAACCTCTGTTCTCAGCAAAATGGGCTGTAATAACCACCTATTAGCAGCGGTGTCAAGAGGTGAGCACTCCCGACACAGCTTCCCAAACAGAGCTCTGCCCTATGCCAGCCTGCAAGAGGAAAATGAAAAACCTGATACTTTCCTGTTGGCTGACCCTTTCCTCCCACAGCTTCCTAGATTAATAAAATTTTGACAGCTAAAGTTTTATTTATTTTTTTTTAATACAGGGAACTTGTGCCTGAGAAGGAAGGAAGAGCAGTCTGTGCCAACACACTCCTGCTTACCTTTACAGACTTCAGAGGCTGCTGCTATCCTGACTCCCGTGGTATCTCACTGAAGAGCTTTAGCGAGGATTTAAGAAATCCCACAGATGCTCTTGACTCCTAGAGCAGGGGAAATCCCTTCTATTACCAACACAGACAATATGCACCAACGCAAACCCCTGCGCCGCAATCATCAGTCCCGTGATGACTCGAGGCTCTTCAAGACGCCTGCGGCAGGCGAAACACCCAGCCCGGACCATACCATGGAACAGTAAGAAAAAAATAAAATAAAAAAAACAACCAAAAAACACACGTAGAAACATAATATGCCTGAAGCTGCTTTTCGGAGACTCCAACACACCTCATCCCCATTTCACGATGTGGCTTCAGACCTGCTTGGTCCTCACCTTCCTGCTCTCTCCCGCTCTTTTCTCCCCTTAGGCCCCTCCAAAGACTCAGCGGCTCCGCAGGGGTTTTCTGGTACCGCGGACGCCAACTAACAACCCCAACCGACCCGAGACCCAATTGACTCAACGCTTCCCCTGAGCTCCTCCCGCCATCGCCCTTAGCTGCCCCGCAGGCCAGGCTCCTCCCGCTCCCCGACTGCCGCCCNCCATCGTGCACATCATACAGAAGCCTTTTTCATGACCTGAAGAGTGACAGAAGAAAGTATCACAGGCTAGACAAATATATATATTGCTATAAAACCCCCATAACCCCTAGTTATCTTTAAATTACTGGTACAACGTCCTCTTTCTGTGATATCTTGTATTCTCCTAAAGCATCAATAAAAATGTTAAGTCAGTATTAAAGTGCATTTCCTAATAAGAAATCTAAGTAACGACTGCAATGGCATTTTGGTTTTGTAGGCTGACAGAAGCTTGAAACTACACAGACTTAAGAAGATATGGGGAAACAATATTGACATTGATGATACAGCACTAAAAGAGAAGGTGTATTATTTTCAGCATGCTGCTGTTAGGTGAGCTACATGACACAGAGCTCGGAATCCTCTGGGAGAAAGGAAAGATGAAAGTAATGTAGGTATTAGGACTTCTGTCCTCATTTTTCAACAGGATTCTTAACTGAAATCTTTATATATGATAAGAAAACACAGTTTAGGTGCTTAGGAATATGGTTTAGCACTGGACGTGCTAGAGTCAGGTTAATGGTTAGACTTGATGACCTTAAAGGTCTTCTCCAGCCAGAATTCTGTGATTCTAGGAATAAAGACTAAGATACCAGATTAAGAAAGCATACAGGTAACTTTGTAAAAATGCACATATATAGATGTGAAAAGAGGCTCCTAGGCTTAAAGAAATTCAAGTATAAAAATTAAATTCAAGTAACACAAATTCAAGGGTCTAAAAAAGACAAGATTTTCTTTAAAATAAAGTCAGTCAAAATTTTAATACAGTCTCCCACAAATTCCTGTTTGGATTCATAAGAGACCAGCTTGTAATGCTTTCTTAAGAGGGCTGGTCTTTGGTTTTGTTCTGTTTTTTTTTAAAATGGCCTAAGAGTCAACATAGAATTTATCAGTTCATTACACTAACTAAGCTGCAAAGACTAGGAACCTAGGACACCAATATCCTCGATTCCATCACCATTCAACCCCCAAGAAACCTCAATGACAAATGTTCATCCACTTTACAATGCAATTCATTGTTCCCATGAAGCAAGAAGTGATATTTTTTTAAGTTTTGCCATGGTGCATTCAATGAACAAATGCACACAGAATCATTTAGGTTGGAAGTGACCTTTGAAGATCATGGGGAAAGCCAGCTTCTACAGATAGAACAGGACAACTGAGAGTCTTCTTCACAGATTTACTGTCATTCTTTCACCTTCAGAGCTGTCCAACAGATGTGAAATAATGCTGGAGAGTACTCACAAGACTGGGTGTGTTCAAGAGAAAGCATATAATTGGCTAGAGGAGGTGTGTAGGTTAAACACTGTAGAGTAGAATTTAGGAAACATGTGTTGCCAAGATTTTGCAGTCCAACTCCAACACTTTGTGNGGTCACATGAGAGGGGCGGGCGGCTGGGCCGAGGCGGTGGCTGCCGGCGGAGCTGAGGTAGGGTTTGGTGAAGAGGGACGGGGCAGGAAAGAGCGGCGGCAGAGCGCGGCGGCGGTGGGAAAGAGGACAGAGAGCCGGCTGGGAGCAGCCGAGCGCCGCGAAGGGGGCGCTGAGCGAGAGGAACGAGCCCCGGCCCTCCCTCAGCAGCGGCCGTTGGGGAGCGCCCTGCCCGCCGCCCTCTTCGTCCATGTTGAGTGAACGCGGCCCTTCCCCTAGCCGCTGCGGGCGGGAGGAAGACGCGTTCAAGGCCGGGGCGCCCCGGGCCCGGGGAGGAGGGAGGGAGGGGACGGTGCTTCGACCACCTCTGAGGCCATGACATTTGCTGCCGCCGCGGCCCCTCCGCGCTCTTCTCCCCTTCGCGGAGCTGCCCGCCGGGGCTGTGCCCCTCCGCCTCCCCCCGTCCGGCGTCCCCCCGGGCGCTGAGGAGCTCGCCCGAGCGGAGCGACTGGAGCAGCGAGTACCGAGCAGCTCCCGGAGTGGGGGAGCTCCGCGGAGGGGGCGGCCTTTTCGCCGGCGGCCACAATAGGGACTCTGTGCCTCGCGGCGGGCGCCCCCACGCCCGGGAAGGGTCAGGCGGGGGCGGGGGTGGGGGTGGTGAGGGCGGTTTGCACCGTCTCGGCCGGCATCAGGCATGAAAGGGGGCGTCAGGACAGGACAAGGCAGGTCTGGTCCCCGTCCTCCGCGCCGCGGTGACAGCCCCGCGACATTGCTGCGCTCTCCGCGTGCAGCTGCGCGTCTGGTGGGAGAGGAAAAGTATGTGTCTGGCAGTGAATGACCAGTGAAAAGAATAATTAAGCTCTCCGAGGGCTCTGTTTATGTGTGTCACCTTAATGAAGGCTCGGCGATAATCACGGGGTGGTTCATCCAGTTTAAACAAGGTGAACTGTTTCTGAAGGCAGCGGCGTCAATGGTGCCAGATACTACTTTTAGAAAATCTGGACTCGAATCTTCGCTCAGCTCTTATTTTTAATCTTCATCTTTGGGAGACCGGCTTGTGCACCGTCCCAGCTTAAGGCGCTGCAGAGTTGCAACACGCAAGTCCCTCCTTTAATTTGTATTTTGTGAGTGCGTGTATAAAGCTGCTGCCTGAAATAACCGGTTCTGGTGTATCATCAGCGATAATGGTGGCTGGGGAGTAGCTCATCCTGCCTTGGGGCAGAGGGATTGACTGAATGGAGTACCCTATATTCGCTGTGGCTGTCTGTGTCGGTGGTGGTACAGAATGAAGTGAAGAGGATGTCTCTCTTACAAGATGCTATACAGACTGCCTTTGAATGCATTGGCTTGTTTCTAAATAGGTAAAGGCTACACGTTGTATGATTAATAGTTGCATGCTGCTTGCTAATTCTAAGCATAATTACCCAGAACTCGGAAATTAAGTGGGTGTGGTGTATGTTTTGACAACTTGAAAAAAAATGCTATGATGAATCAGAAAAATAGTTCTTCAAGGAGTCGTCTGGAAACATGGCCATTTTTCAGCAGGCACTTTTCCTGCTCATTTTGTCAGTGATAGACTTAATTCTTTAAAAAAATAAAATGCAAAAGGAAAATGAAAGAAAGAACAAGCTAGTCCTGAAAGCAATGAGACGCTGTAATTGTAAAGAGCAGAAAGCTCATTCAACTCAAAATATATTATTTTCACAGTATTATGGACTTGCAGATGTAGCTAAGGAAAATGAACATGCTTGTTATTGGCTTTAACACTTTGCGATATAGCTTAATTGCGTGCTAGATGTAAACTAGAAAGTGAATGTGTTACTGATTCAATCTTTCATAAGATGTTAAGCATTTCAAAGCTGGATTTTCATGGAAGGAAAAATGCTTGGGACCTTGGGGAGAGATGGTCTGTATTTCTGCAAGTGAAACTGTTCTTTTATTAATCAATTTTATATTCCATTAATAAACATGGTGCTTTTTTGGGTCAAGTTACAGTGTGATTTATGTTCCTCCCTATTTGGCTTTGTTACACAATTGCAGACTAATGAGACTGGAAAATTTTTTGCTATCAATGTATTTGATGTTTTACGTTGGCATCTTGTGAGTGTTGCATTTTTTTCTTGAATAGAGATCCAGTCTGGCTTTTCTTATGGATTGCTGTCAGTTTGAAACACCAGCATTAGTTAAGTTATTTCCAGCTCATGAATTGGTATTTTGAATTGGATTTTATTTTTATTTTTAAACAATAGAAAGCATGTGGAAAGTGTGGATTTGACAGCCAATTTAAAAATCCAGTGTTGTCACTGAGTAGTGATCTTCACTGGGTACCAAGGGAGTCTGGCCAGGACACTGCAGTGTTTTGAACCTCTGCAGAACATTTACAGGCCTTAAAAATTGGCATTATTGAGTGGGAAACTCATAGAGATAAGCATAGGGCTGTACACAGGTACTTTAGGAAGTATGCAAAATTATTTGGGGACCACACAGAATCATCCTAATTAGAGACTTGAACTAGATAAGCATTTAAATATTTAGAACATTAAACTGATTCAGAAGGAACTGTGATTCAGAAGGAACTGCTATTCCCAGTTCAGTTCTGCTTGCTGCCCTGCTCTTCAGTTTTATTTGCATCCTATGCTTCAGTTCCCTGATTTGTTAAATGGGGTCAGTTGTTTTACCACTATTGTAAAAACTGCAAATAAAAAAAGAGCTATGTGAAGTTAGGGTTTATTATTTTAGAAGCACTTAATGGAAAAGAAATGTTAATCGAGGAAATTCTTCTTAGTACTTTCTCTTTTGTATGTGGAGCCCTAAATAGGGGCATGCATTTATGTTATACAATCCCCTTATGCACAAGCTTCCCATTGATTGCAGCAGAGGCTCTGTGCATGGATTATTGATGCAATATGATCCCAGGCAGTTGGCATTTGTCTCAACCTTCTTTTGTGTTCTGATTAAAATATCTCTCTGGTTCACTTAATCCAGGAAATTTCTCCTCCTCCCTCTCCTCACTTGGTTTAAATTGCATCTTTTGTGATTTGACTGAGGCTTTTCTTATGTGCACACTGGTGCATGGTGGTACTAGTGAACTGCGATCCTCCCATTGAATAGTGTTGTTGGCAGGAGGTGGTACGACTGCACACCACCAAGCAGTAAGGAATCTCCTGTATAAAACTGAAATACATAAACACTCAGTGTGGGTCACTTTGTGCTGCACAGCATAGTGCTTTCCTTTGTTGTTCTGAATTTCACTCTAGCTATCCAGCAGCTTCATACTCCCCCAAATTCAATTCTGTGCCATTACTTTTTGAAAACTAACTTTTGAATGTATGTTTGTTTTAAACTGTCTCTGTGAAGAACTCTAACCAGATATGCCAAAATGTTTAAGTCCTGGTTCTACTTGACAAATAGACCAAATCATAGCACTAATTAGGACACTGAGGTTTCCCTACAGTTTCCCAAATGCTGTGCTTTATTTCTGAGTTTTGAAGCCTTTTTGTGGAGAGAGCAGTTCAGTTGCCAAGCTCAGTGGCTGGCTGTACTCCCCAGCAGTGGTGCCAGGTAGCACGTTGGGTTTGTTGTGTAGACAGCTGTTCATCAGGAACTAGGCTGAGAGACCAGAGCATCTCACAGGGCACTTAGGATGTGGACTTGCTGCCAAATCAGGTTTAGCAAGGTGACCTCTGTTTTTCTGCAGGGCAAGACATTTAGCCATTTATCCTTTTACAGGTAAAAGCTATTAAATGTAACAAAACTCAAATTTTTCTTAGAAAGAATGTATTAAAATAGAATAAATATACATATATATCACATGAGTATCCTGATCTGATCTTTTTCACACTAATATCTTTCAAAGGTAGATATTAATGATACAAGAGTCCATGTGGCCTCTTCAAGGTTATGGACATTTGCTCTGCATTTAAGACTAAATTTGTGTGTTTTGTTTAAAAGTAAAGAAACTCATAAAATAAGTATTTTAGCATAGAAGAAGGTTAAGTATGTTTCACTCCCTAGTCCTCAAAGTGGATAATTTGCACCTGTTGTTTTAAAAAGTTGTACCAAAGGTTCTGTAAAGGAGGGCTTGTCGTTTTAAAAAACGCTCTGGGGAAATTACAAGAATATAAAAATATACCTGAGTATTAGACTAACCATCTGGATTGATTCTAGGGAGAAAAGAAGAGCAGATACATTGATAGAACACAAAAATCTCAAGGACATAAATGTGATTTTTATCAGTCAGCAGAGCTTCACTCTTAAGTCTCTTTTTGCTAAATAAATACTTCTTAATGCTAAACTAATCTCACATTTGTACAGATTACTTGTCAGCTCAGTAGTATCTTAATTTTAACCCCCAAAACATTTATTCTGTTATCACTGATAGAAAAAGGCCATGGTAAAATATTAATAATAGGGTTGTAAGTATTACTTATTTCTGGTGTTATCAGAAAATGGGCTTGGTAATTGCAGTAACACATTAAGCTTCTTCTTAGCCTAATATTCTGTATTTTTAGCTTGGAAGAAAATACGAAATTTTTGCTGATTGTATTTCCAGAGGTTGTTGGTTGCCAGAGTTGATGTGCTGTTATATAATGGTATTTGATGGCTTGTGCCATGGATTTAGGAGAACATTATGCTTATAACTTAGATCTGTGTGTGCTGTTACATCTGGGAAAGAAAGTTGTAGGGTTTGCTTATAGGAAGAGCGTAATTTGCGGAACAACGTCTGGGAATCATAGAAATAGCCATGTGACAGTGTGCTCCTCGTGTGCTACTGTTTCTGAATGGATATGGTGATCTTTTAATAGCAATTTAATTATAAGATCTACCAGCTGGGGGGCTGCAGATCTTGAGCCAACACACTGTCTTCTAAGTGTTCTTCAGGTCACATTATATTTCTCAATCCCATTATATTTATTGCTTTCCCTTCTTTCTTTGTAAGTTTTTTAATGCTTTTTCATGCTTTTTCAAGGGAAAACAAATGCAATAAATAATGGCTTTCTTCCATTTCTTTGTCATCTTTTTATCCTATAAATCTCTCCTTTCTTAGTGCAGCACAAAGGTTTTAAAACCTTTTAACTCTTTCATTTATACTGTAGCTCCATCTTTTCTGCTGCTATCTTTTGCTCTCTCCTTTCCCTCCCAATGCGAACACATTTTAGTCTGGTTCTTTATGCACTGTCTTTGGCTCCATTTACTTTTTGAACTACTGCCCCATCTCCCTTTCATGTTGAAAGAAATTGAATTAATTGTTTGCAGTAAGTGTCTAAAGGGTGTCTCTTCCAGGTTCATCCTAGGTCCTCTCTGCCCTTTTCCTGACCCCTTGTACTGGGTACATTCCCTTCCTCCTCTTTGTCCTGCCAGCAGCCTCTAGTACTGTTTACTATACTCTTCTTTTTGAAATCTTGCTTGCTCTTGGTTTCTTTGACTGCTCTCTCCTCATGCCCCTTCTATCTTGTTAATTGCTTTTCATTTGCAAGAGGATCTTCCTGCTTCCAAGTTTTTATTAAGATTTGCAGGACCCTTTGCTGGGTTGAATGCTCACTTCCTCTCTACATCTTGTTTCTGGATAATAACATTTGCAAATAAAAATTGAACTATCAGATGTAAACGGATGACTCACAGCATATACTGTGTGCTCTGGACCCAGTACCATCTGTCCTGGCTAAAATTTTGGCTTGTTTGACATCTTAAGATTGTGTAATTGTCATCTTAAGCTTAATAAGTTTAAAGCAGACCTCTTCATGTTGTCTCAATCCCCTAGTTGCCTTTTTATTTCTGTGGTTGCAAGCTGACATCACAAGTGGTTATTGACAAGAAAATATTTAGATGTTATAATTTCTTCTTTCTTAAAAATAGTATTTAGAAAGGTTGTAATAAAAATGGCAGTAAAAAAGCAGTGGAACACTTAGGCAATCTTGAAGTTAAGAAACGCTATGTTCTCCTATGTAATTTTAATCTTCCTGTTTCAATGCTCAAATAGATTTAATCTGGTTATGGGATCACACATTACATTTCCTGTAGACTTCTACATGGGACTGGCCAGCAGGTAGGATAGGTTTTGTGATGATTGAAGGAATCTATGTTATTTTTTTCCTCCTTGTAAAAGTAAAATGACAGTAAATGATGTCTGCTTCACTTGTGGACTTGTAGAACTACAAGAAGAAATCTCATGGAAGTGAAAAGCATGTGATGTTTTACTTTTAATATTTTCAGAAGCAAAGGGACAATTGTGTGAACATCCATGATGTTGGCATTTTTGACTTCATCACAGTGCATTCTTTCAAAGCAATATGTTGTATAGGAAAGTATGCCACTATGAGGTAGTGAAAGTGTATTTAATTATGCTGTTTCTATAACTAACATCTAGCAAATTGTTTTTAATTGCATGTTATTCCCTTGTTTTAATTCCATCAATTTCATGGGGAAACTTTGTATTGCAAATTTTTTGGACAGCAGTGTTTCCTTTTAGTGGGATAGACACACAAAATCCAGTAGAAAACCATGTGTTTTATGGTCCTCTGAGGGTTGCCTGAAGGAGGAAATGGCTTGACCTATTTGGTTGCTATGAAGTAAAAACATTCTTGTTCTTTTTTTGTTGATGAACATCTGTGTCACATTTATTTCATTACTTTCTGAGGTTCTTTAAAACCATTACTTAGTAATATAAAATTTTATTTAAGGAAAATGAAGTGATGCATTTCACCATTTCATTGAAGTTCTGTTACCTGCTTATACATAGGTGTGATATAAGTGCATGGATTTCCAATAAAAGTTAAGATGTTAAAAGGCAAACACAAACGTTACCTAATATTCTATTATTTCTTAGGAAAGAACTTGGTAGGTTCTCATGGCGTTAACAGGTAATCTTGCATCCTTGAATCTTGTGAAATCTAAATCAGAATCCCATCTAGGATATAGAATACTAAATATCTTTGATCTACTTTTTCAACAGAGCAGGCTTCTTGTAGTGGTTTTACTAATTAGCCTCGTTTTCAGATATTGTTTATTATAACAAGAAATAGTTACCTTAAGCCAGATATATGGGGGAACTGTGAAACTGATACTGTAATTTAGCAACGCAGTGGAAATTGTACCATTGAAATGGATAGATTTTACTGCAAGACTCTTAAGTAATAATTCCTCTAAATTCCATAAAAAATTTCTTCAACAGGAATTGAAGATCAACTCATTTGTGAATATTGGGTCTGATTTAAAGTCTGGCTTTCACTGTCGTGTCCAAGAGCTCAGTTGGATTTTAAGGAGCTGCTGCTGTTCTTTGCAGAGAGTGGCTCTGATATGAAAGGAGAAACCACTGTTGATTTTTCAATAAAATATCTTGAGTTTCTTAACAAAACAAAAAAGCTGCATGAAACGCAAGTCTTTGTATAACTTTAGGGTTATGGAAGAGACTGAATAGTAATTGGGAATTAATTTTAGTGGCTCTTCTACCCAGCTACTGGTTCTAGCATAGCTTATAGGAATTTCTACCAGTCAAACTAGATTGAAATTGAGTGCTATGCTGGGTGTACCTTGGCAGAAGGAGTTGATGGGTAGGGAAGGGAATGTGTCCAGTCTCTCTGGTGCTCACTGTCCTTCTCACATGCATGCATGCATTAAAAAAAGAAAAAGGCTGAAAAAATTGGCATGTGCTTGTAGGGGAACTGCCCCTTACTGTTGTCTCTGAGAGGAACTGAGATGTAATCACTTAATGAGTCACTTCTTCATTTTTATACAACCACCTCATTAATAGTGTAATTATTAGCATGGAGATGTCTTTTTTTATTTTAACTATCTGATACATATTGCAAAATACCATTCAGGTTGTTTTTTTCTTTAACCCCAAATATCCAAGAGTTTATTTGCTGTTACATTTTTGCTTTCATGTACTATAGATATCATGTTCCTTAATAATATCCTTGTTTAGCTCATGAGCAGTGTTGTTTGTAGGGTCAAATTCTGACATGAACAGATCCTGTTGCCTTTGTACAAAAGAGGGTGAATTGTCAAAAGGGGCATTTGTAATTACATTGGATATTAGAAAATAAGGAATTATTGTTGCTTGAAGCAGCAATTATTACAATATACTTAATTATAATAATAATTATTTATTAATTATAATAAGGTCAGGTTTCAAATATGGGTTTTGTTGGGGTTTTTTTTTCCCTTCTTTCTTGCTCATGTAAGTTTGGACTAATGAACTTCCTGCCTGGTCATTCTAATGGAGGAATTTTCTCACCAGCCTGTGTGCTTTGTCTGGGTACAACTTCAACCACTTGCAAATGCAATTTTTTAATTTGTAAAGCTGCTGCATGTTTTTGTTTCAGTATCTAGTAGCTGGCCAGCTAGGGCATGTGGAGGAAAGTTTTCCCAGGATGATGAAGTCAGACCAAGTGGCTGTAAGAAGAAATGGTGGCTCCATTATGGAGAAGCTCCATTCCTTGGGAAGAACTTTGCAAGCGAAGTGTTTTCTCTGACCATGAAACTCGTAATGCATGCAGGACAGGGACTTGGTCCTTCGTCCCCTTGAACAAGGGTTAGAATGGCATAGGACCATTCTGAGTCGTTCTGGAGGAGACCAAATGGACCTGACCCTTCTTGTACATACTGAGGTCTCAGCCATTTCTGACTGCCCACACAGGAGCTGCTGTGTACAAGCCCTGGAGGCTGAACATCCATTATAAAAGATCTATGGATTTTGTTGCATGGGGTAGGTGAATGTGCAGTTGTATAATGTTTTGTGGGTCTCTCTTTTTTATTATTCTTTGTTCTAATTACATAAATTTAAAAAAATATTTTTTCTCTGAACCAAAAGAGTTCTGCTTGCAACCCACCCAAACCAAACATTTCATATTTCAGGAGTATGCCTTCAAGATCTTCCACCAGGCTGAAGCAATCCTTAGTTTAGTCTTGCACTTTGTAACCTCAGTTCATACTAATTGGAGAAAACTCATTTTGTGTGTGGTATCCGTCACATAAATGCCTAAATGGGGAGTCTGTGTTATTTATATGAGAATACATATATTTGAGAGTATATGTTGGTATTCTTAAAGGTAAGGGTTTTTTTATTTTATAGGGTTTACTATTTCACTTGCTCTTCTGCAAGTCAGTTTTGACCCACTGTATTATCCTTTTAGTTATTAATATATGATTATCATATCACATACTTGAAACATTTTTAAGCAGCATCCAACATCTGAGGACAGGAGGAATATCCGTGCTTGTTCTTCTCCATCTCTTATAATTTCTGCTGCTGTTCCTGAACTGCAGTTTGTACAGAAACTGTTTCCTAAGTGGAATTTGAAGGTTAGTCAGAAGCAAAGTTCAGAGTGATGACTGTTCTGTCTATGCAAATGTTTGCAGTCACAGAAGGGAGAGATGAAGAGGTTGCAGGTATGTGAATGGTTTGTTCTTCATGTAGGGTGTTGCTCATTATTATCTGGGAGTCTCAAACTGGGTCTTAAGTGTATGTCCTATTTTTTACAAGAGGTCAGCCTTTCTAGGCAGCTTGTGGTATTTTGGTTTGCTGTAAATGTTTTAGCAAGGACAGATAAATGGAGCATATGGACTTGATTATTTTTTTGCTTATAGGAAGTGGATTTTTGAGCATGAAATATAGTAACTTTTTTTAATATGTATATATCTGAGAGGAAGCTTCCCCACCATCAGTGATTAAAAAAAAAAATAGTAAATCAAAATACACTCTCTTCACTCTCATATGTGCAATGTAAATTGGAAAGACTGCAATGTTTAGTCTTGGTCTTGTACCAATTAATGACATAGTATCACATGAATGTTTTAAAAGATTAGGTGATATTTTATAAGAGCAAACATAAGAAGACTTGTTTAACTCCTTCCACTATGAAATCACTGGTATCCAAATAAAGAGAGTGTACATTGTGTTATTGTTCTTATTTTGCTGAAAACTTACTTTCCTTTTTTATCTTGTACCAGTGTTGTAAGTCTCAAAAACCAATGTGTTATGAAATGAAAAGGTTGGGTGAAATTGGTAATCCAAGTTAAATGTAAATAATACTTTGAAGTTTATGGAGCCTGTGGGTGGGTGGACTTGGCAGATATATCCATTGTGGTATGTTAGACTTGAAAGACCATATGGAGATGATTATTTTTTGGCATTTTGTAGTAAAGGTTTTTGAAGAAGGATTTAAATTTGTTTGTTTGTTTGGTTGGTTTTTTAGAAAAGGGATGAAAAGTAGGAAGAATAATTTCAGTTTGCGTTGGGTAGTAAAATAGTCTTGTAGCATATGGAAAACCAATTTATGCAAAGGTAAACTGCTGAAACTTCTCCTACTGTTTTCCTATTGGCTCTCTCTTTTATTTTTTTTTTTCCCTGAAGGCAGCTAAAGATCCTGTGCAGCTGGGACTAATACAGGATCCAGCTGTAACTTTTTTTATTGTTCTTCAGATGTCTGGTGATGGTCAAATCTAAGTTATTGTGTGGAAATTCAGTAAAGGAAAAGGGTAGGGTGGGAAAAAAGTCTCTCTCTATAAAAATATTCCACTAAAAGCAACAGGAACTAGGAGTATCCATTTCAGAACTCTGCCATAAATCCCATCCTGAAATACTTAACGCCTTCAGATTTTGCTGTAGACTTGAAGTCATCTAATGGTTCTTAGATGTTCGTAGTGTCTTTTTAAAACAAAAATGAAGTTAACTCTTTGGAGTGGGCAGGTGGCCGTTCTAGATGATTTATGAAAGAAGATACCAGTTTCTCATTCATAGTGCAATGTTTCAGTTCAAACCAATTTTTTGTCTGTCTAAAGTACTACTACAGTATGTAGTGCTACAATGTGGAGTACTTCAGACAATTTTGATTTTGCTTATTTCACCTATGCAGTGGTTTGCTAGTCTTTGTTTTATAGAGCCTAAGTATGTAAGGAGGGGAGAAACCTAATACTTCTCTGTAGTGTTTGGTGTGCCTTTGTTATATTTGCTGCTTCCAACTCTGTAGACGATGACTTGGATTGAGATTAAACAAAATAAGTGAGTAATACAGCAGGTATATGAAATTGGGAGATTACTTGATGATTGTCAAAATAATCTTTCTTTCAAAACAAATTATTGTTTTGGTTTTTTTTTTCCTTGTTAAAAAGGACATGTTTCTCAAGTTTTTTTATAATTGTAGCCAGTCATCCTTTTCCTTGTTACGTGAGACCAGTGATGCCAGTGCAGAAATACACTGTTCTTAAGGTATCTGCTTGCTTTGCAGATCTTCCTTCCAAACTTCACTTGCCAGTGAAGTCCATCAAATGGATGCCTGAATTTCAGAATTCTTTTCGTATTAGTCCAAGTCTCTATTTTTGAATGTCATTAGTCATTCAGTCTGTGATTATGCCAGTGTAATTTAATAATATTAGTGACAATAATATTCAGATTATAAGTTCTAATTGACTGGTAGAGCTAGCTTGAATTACTTTATTTCCATTACTAGTGACAGTGAAAGGAATTTTAAAACATAACTACTGTCTCGGGCATAATCCTGGACAGCATTATTGCATTCCTTTCCACACGCCTTAATTAGTTGTTGATATTAATTCTTTTATTGGGAAAAGAAAAAAAAGGAGGAAGATTTGTGGTCAGTCTTGTTTGTTGGCTGCTGGACAGCTTGGCATTTAGCCCCACAGTGCTGGAACGTAACAGCAACAATTTATTTTCCTTCCTGAGCTCGTAGGAGCTGATCTGTGACGTCAAAATGGACGTGAAATGTGACAAAGCAGCATGCTTTGAAGGCAAAACACTTCTAACACAAATTAGTTATGATTAAAAAATACATACGGTGTTCATATAGCAATGTAAAATGTAGTAATTTTTTGAGTTCCTGAACTGAGTCACCAAGGCCAGTTTTATGAATGAGGAAGGTTTATTTCAGTGACAGGACTGTTGCAGTCTATGACAATTAACAGTTGGTACTATCTGCATCATGACTGAATTAATTCACTGTTAATGTGTTTTGTAAACCTACAGCCAAATTACTGTTGTTATTTTAAAATTGGCATGTGTTTCTTCTTCTAATTAAGCAGATGATGACACTTAACGTGCTCTATTACTGCATCAGACGATGTATATTGTGTACCTATATTCAGGATTTGGTCAGATTGTTTCCCAAGTTTACTTACTTATTATTATAAATAAATAGGCAAATATTTCTCCCCTCCCTCCCCCTTTTTTTTTAACATCGCAGCAATTAAATAAGCAGTAGTACAGTTTATTCCTGTTTTGTAAGAATGGTAGTCAAAATTTTTTTCCCCAGGTTTTAAGTGTTACGATCTTAATTTGAATTGTGTAGAGCCTAAAGGAACCTCTTCCGGTTTAATTGTCTTCTTGAAGTGCAGGTCAACTTACAGTGCATTTTACAAAATTGGCTGTATGTAGCCTCTGCCAGCGTCAAAGACCATTAAAACAGAGCAACTAGAATACAAAACTTTCGGTACAGGTTTGTTTTACAGTGCTTTGATTGGATTCACAGTATATTGTAAGGAAAATGTGGAAAATATTTGTGGCCTGTGAATAAAATTTGCCAGCTAAATTGAAGAAAGTAGTATGCATCTTTGAGAAAGAGAGACACTGCATTTCAGCTCTTGCTGCATTCTCTTTTCCTTTGGAGCTGATATGGACTTAAGATTTTCTGATGTGACAGGAGAACATCAAAAAGCCCTTCTCACATTTAAAAAATAATAGTTTGACAATTCTAGCAAAGTTTAGGCTTTTTATTACCTCATTTTACATTTTGAAGAAAGGGTTTCCTGCTGAACAAACACATGTTAGCCTGATAGCATTTTCCTGTATTTGAATTTGGAACAGTTAAATGACCTAAAAAAATTTATGTCCTAGTAGATAGAGGGTTTTAACATAGAGTATGTGCGCACAATAAATCTATTCAACTAATCAGTCTACTTCCTTTCCCTCCCACCCCCTTGCAGCTGTAAGTTCATCAGCTTCTGCTACTGTATCTAGCTTCCTCTTGAGAATTCTGGAAGAGTTAACAGTGGTGGCAGGCATTAATGAACAATGTCATGATTATGTTCTGTGGGTCTGTATAAGTTGTCATTTTCCATTTCCATTCATTTTCCATTGCTACTAATTATTATGGAAATTGTGTCATCTGTTTAGTATGAGCACATTATGCGTGCGATACAAAGTTGTATGCTGAAGTATTTAGTGAAAACATGTACAGCATCATTAAATCAATAGAAAATATTTTTTGACTTAGTGACCAGTCTGGAATTAAAGATGAAAAATTATTGGTAAGATTTTATTTTCATGAGTTCTTAACTAGAATAACGTAAGATGGCTAGACTTCCATTGGTATTTGGTTTGTAATTAATTGGCCTAGATATTCTTTAGCAAATGATAAGACATTTTTTAAGGTACAACTGTGGAACAGTTTAGGAAAAATTAAAAATCAGATGCTTCCATTTGTTTTAGTAGTTGTAAACCTTAATGATAACATACTTGCAGTCAGATCTAGTGGAATCTAACAGCTTGGTTGAAAACACGTACTATGTGATTTTTGTTGTCATTCTTTATTTAAAAGATGAAAATGTCATCTTTTAGAAGCAGCTTTTGGACTTTTGGGTATAAAATATACATATATGTATATATATATACAGATATATATATACATACACACACAGATACATACTAGATGTATACTAGGTATACATCTGCAGCTCCAGTTGGGAATGGCACTCAGGTGTTCTGATGAAACATTCAAATATTCAACAGAGGTTTAAGATCCAGTTTATTAAGATACTGGAGAATTCATAGGACAGGCGTTGTAATGAAGAATCTTCTAGAACTGACTTTTGTTGTAGACCTGCTGCCTGTCCAGATGTACACTGTCAGGATTAGATGTTTGTTGGTGACAAAATATCTGTGTTTAATAGTGCTACCACTTTCATTAACAAATAAAACAAGTATGACTTTTTCAGTAGTCGAGAAATACTTAAAACAATTAGGAGTTTATCTGTGAATATTATTCTCCACGTGTTTTGTATCACTGCTGTATCAGTCACTTCAATGAAGTACAGAACAATCTCTAAACTGCTTTAACAGGTTTTCTCACTGCTTATTGCATGAGTTGTGCTGGCAGAGCTGCAGACACTGTTGCTACAGACTGCTTAATAAAAGTTATAGCCTGGTACTGCTGGTTGCCCTAAGGCAAATTTAGGATGGTTGTAGGTCTGTTAATATAAGTCAGATTTTTTTCAGTCTTATGCAGAGTTTATCTTTGTGTAGCGAAAGCTTATGCCACATATAGCACTGCTTTGAAGACGGAATAACTTTGGAAATGTGCTTAGCAGAGGCTACCTATAATCAACTTGTCTATGAAGCTGGTACCTGGAGGTTAAAAAAAATTATTATTTGCTGTAGGTTTTACTCATTGACAAAAATATATTTTTTTGTTGTTACCTTTTGTGTCATGTTGAAGGCTAGCAGAACTAAAGCATTTTGTCTCTCTCAATTGCTTCCCAGTCAACAAAAATGTTTCCTATTTCAGCATGGCAGGATGAAGTACAAATCTGAGAAAGAATATTTATTAATAAGAGCAGCAGGGGCTGATGGATTTTAAAAGAGGTTGAGCGTTGAATGCCAATTAGTTGCTTAAAGTTTTAAAATCTCTAGTAAATTTTCAAGAAAACTACTGAATATTATGTACAAGTCAGAGACATGGAGAGTAATAAAACTAAATAGTTCAGATCTTTGAACTTGCAGAGATACAATGTTTTTTCTTGTTATGTACTTAGCTGAGAAAAGTATTTGAAAATAAAGTACTAAGGATTATAAGTTCAGGTTATTTTTCACTGTTTCTGAAAGGAATGCAGTGATTTTGACAATATCAAGTACAAGAAACAGCTTAGAAAGGGTACTGTAATACTTCAGTAGATCTGGCAGAAACTGTTAGGGGAAGGTTAAGTAGGAAGAATCTATTTATTCAAATTAGTTCCTGATCAGAATGCCAGAAGGTATGCTTGAAATATGAAAATTCTTTTTGTAACACAGAACTTAATGTTTGCACTTAAAAATGATTCAAGCATATGCTGAATGTGCTCTGTTTTGGAAGTATGGTGAGCCAGATTTGGCATGGACTGCTGATGGTCTTTTGTCAAACAAAGAATGAGAGACCAGGGATTTGACCTTACAGTAAGTGGGTCCATCCAGCAAGCTTCCTATCAGTGGGACAGATAAAAAGCTCTTTTATATCTGGATTAGTGACCTGTCAAGCTAATCGTTTCATGGTGTGATGGCAACCAAGAATTCACAACAGCTAAATATACTCCTTTCTGAGGAATCCGAGAATGCTCTCCTGTTTTAAGCTAAGCCTTGCTATTCTTTCACTAAAAAATCTATGAAAAAATTCCTGACCTCTCTTAGTGTCCTCTCAGGCTACAGGGCACATGGTCAATGGGTCTTTCGATGCAATAGCAAGAAGCTGGAGTACTTTGTCTCCGATGTCCAAGAAGCAAAACTCTTACTATCTATGGTGCATTTCTCTCCAAGTACTGCAGCTCAGTACAGCTTCCACAGCAGGCATCAGGGTTACTTTTTTGGTGGAGACTACAGGGACTGTGAAGGTTTATGCGGCACAAAGCATCACCCTGCGTACAGCTTCTGTGCATCCTGGAATTTCTTTTGTTCTGGGGGAAGGTAAATGCTGCTCAAGCAGTTGTTTGACAAGTGAGCAATTCTATATGGCACTCTGTAGTTGCCTTTTGGAGTCGTGCTTCAGAAAATGAAGATCACTTTCAAATCCAGCAGTTGCTTAACCTCCTTCAGTGTGCAACTGATCTTGGAAAATGAATAAATAGAAAGCTTCTGCAATAAATACTGCTTCTGAAATCTAACTCCAGAGCTGTGTCATGGAGGGATGGGGGAAGGGGAAAGATGAACTTTGCCTTGCTTTTTCTGAAAATTGGATTTGTGTGCTTTAGAAACAGCCAGCAATCCTAAGTAACTGGCTAATGCTTTCCACTAATGAGTGAAGTACAGCAAGCAGTTCCCATATTGCCAAGAGCAGATGTTACTGGAAATTTTTGACAGAGAGACTGCCTGACCCCTGAATGTTTTGCTGAGAACATGGTAGGTCTGTTGAGCTGTTCCTGAATTTTGGGTAGGATTCAAGGGTACTGCTGATGGGTGGCTGCAGGGGATGGGCTCCAGGACCCCCTTGCAGCTGCTCAGCGACATTGCTCTCAATTTTCTATGTGGCTACTCGAAAAGGATCTGACAGGAATGTCTGCTACTACTCTGGTGTGTTTGTTTTTCAAGTCTTTTTTCCTAGGAAAAAATGTTGGTGTACACCAGCCAACCATTTCCTCTCCCTAGTGACTGGGGGTGCTGCTGGAAAACACAGCTGTTTTATAAGGGCAAAGCTGAAACAAGTTCCTACATTTTTATATTTTTTTCTCAAAACATCATTTCGTAAGCTGAAGGGATCAGTGTGTTCTTGTTTGCCATGTCCTCGCCCAAGAGATGATGAAATGATCTCTGCTTTGAGGAGTTCTCATATCCTTAGTCTGAGATGTTTGGATCATGGAGCTCTGTCAAGGACGAGACAAGTGGCACCGGGCACAGGCTGGGGCACGGAAGTTCCATTTGAACATCAGAAAAAAACTCTTTACTGTGAGGGTGACAGCACTGGAACTGGGTGCCCAGAGTGGTTGTGGCAGTTCCTCCTCTGGAGACATTCAAAACCCTCCTGGATGCAATCCTGTGAAATGTGCTCTGGGCAGTGCTGCTCAACATGGGGCGTGGACTGGATGATCTCCAGAGGTCCCTTCCAACTCCAGTGGTTCTGTGATTGTGTTTGAAAGTGTTTTGTTGATCTGATGCAGAAAAGGCTTGAGGCATCTTATTTTTGGAAGGGTAGTAGCTGTGTTTACCCCTGGGTTTCACTACATAAAGCTGATTGTGATCACTCTTCCCTGTTAAACTCTGTGGGGAAAAGAAATTAGATGCAGTAGTTCTGTTAAAAAGCTGAAAACCAAGAAATTTTTAAGGCAATATAAATGCACCACTGTGCTGAAAACAGCAAGGCAATGCAAGACTGCATTTTTACTTATAGTGCTTGGCACTGAAAGAATTACATTTGTCCCACGTTACTTTGTTGTTACTGTTTTCCCTGTTGACAGGGGACTATAATGTTAAGATGGTAGTTAAAGTGTGTAGCTGTAAGACTGTAATCACAACAGTGATTCACCAGATTTTTTAAACAGTAATTGGTAACTTATGCTAACAAATGCACATGTTATCTTGGATAGTATTCCTGTACCTGTGCTGATATGTTCATGACCCTCTACAGAAATCATCCCATTGTAGTGTGGCCGATTTGTAATTGCCACTTCAGCTAGCATAATTTTTTTCTGCACTTCTTAACTATGCATAGCCATGGGTATTGTAACACTTTATATTATTAATGTTTGTATTAGTGTATTTTGGTAAGAGATCTTAAAAGGTAAGTTAAACTCAGCATTCTTTTCAAACCCAGTAATTTGTATTTACCTATTTTACAAAGAAAAGTTGACCTAGAAGCATCTTCTGATCTTGAAGTAAAGAGTAGAATGACTTCAAAGGAAAAATGCTCCTAAAAAGAAATCCACACTTATCTATTTTTAATATCAGGTTGAACCACTTTTAGGATTTAGAGACTACAGCCTGTAAGGGTGGAGTTTAGGGCTGAGCTAAGCTGGATTTAGGGCGTGCTGACTACAAGGGGGTCACTGCTCCCTCTGCCTCCTCACTCTTAGGGGTTTCTACTGCACCTCTTGCTTTGGCTTGGGCAATTCTCTGGTCCTTCGGTGAAACTGTCTGGCCTGCTAAACTGGTACAAAAATGGAGAAAAACAAGATCCAGGGGCAGCAAGTGACAAAGCACTGAAGGAACCTGTGGGAGCTGGCACCAACTTGTTACCTGTGAAATCTTGCTCAGCTGGGCCCCGTGTGTTTTTTCTTCTTTCTGCACAAGTGATGCTCCTTTGTTCTCCTTGGCTTCCTAGTGGTAATGAATCAAAAGGCCTTCGGTATTGCCTGTTCAAAAAATAACAGGGCATGGACATTAAAAAATACTAATTAACTTAAGCAAACACTGCTTTCAAATGGCAAAACTAAAAAACAAGGTAGATCTTTCCAGTTCTTTTTATGTGAGTATCTATATAGGAAAGTGAAGACCTGAAAGCTCTTGTGAAGTACTTAGATGTGCTTGCCATTAAGAAGAGCAAGTAGTAGCTAGGAAGAAGGGTTAGCAACTCATATGAGAGCTATGAGAAGCTTTTATACTCTTTCTGCCATTTCACAGCTGTTGTTGCTCATTATCTTCATACAGTTCGTAAAGATACATCTACTGCAGTTGTTTGCTGCAAACGCATGTTTGGTTCGAAAAGTCATTCACTGTGTTTTATACTTGATAGAGTATTTTTTCAGGTACCATGGCAAGGCAGCACTCTTCTTCAGCTCTGTCAGAGCTGAAACCAAATGTTTTTTGAGAGGCAGGTAAAATGCATGGATAAAAAAAAAAAAAAAAAAAAAAAAAAAAAGAATGTGGTATAATTACACATGCCTTGCAGGGGGAGTTAAAAAAATACAATCCTAAAGTTCTAGTGGGTCATGTCAGAGGTCGTGTCATTCCTCTAAATTTCTGAAAATGTGTTTTCATGTGATAATAGAATTAATGTTGTTAGGCTTTACCAGAAGCCAAAAAGGGCAGTATCTTAACTGCTTAATTGTAACTTGGCTGTGAAGCATCTCCTTATCCTAGAGTAAAAAATGTTACCAGGAACATCATGTGATTGTGTAATTTCCAGCAGCTAAACAATCAGAACGATGGATGTGAGTTTGAGGTTTTCTTATGGGCTTGTCCACAAATGTGCTTTCTGGCCACAGTGTCCCTTGTGAAATTCCTCATGCCACTGACTGGTAATTTTTGTATGTGAAATGCTATCATGTGCAGGATTATCTTCCCCCCTTAATGGGAAGTGTGGTCTCTCCTGTGCTAAAACATGTTAATTTTCTTGTACATAGCAAAGATTAAGGCAGTAAGGCAGTTAAAAGAAGGAAGCAATCAAATCTAGGTAGTTTTACTGATTGAATTTAATGCAGATATAGTTTGTTTTACACTGTGAAATAGATGTGTTCAGGAGGATATCCTCCTACAAAAACTTGTGTGGAATTTTTAATAGCCACAAGTGGTCACAGCTTTGTTTATACATCCCATCTGAAAGCTGGGAAATGTTCCTATAATTAAGTTTAAAAAAAGAGAGCATGAAGGGGGAAGGGAAGAGAGAGTAGCCTGAGAATATCCGTTGAGGCAAATGTCTGAGACAATCAGATTTGATCTCAGAGAGGAATGTTTATTATTTAAAGTCCAGAAGAAACACATGTACCCATTCTGTGTATGGGCGAGGAAAAGTTTGTTTAGTTTTAAGCCTTGCATTGTGTAAATACCTGTACACTTGCAAGGTCTTTTATTGCAGGAAAATTAAATTCTATCTAATTGTTCTTTGCTTGGAATGGGAATACTTAAGACCACCAATTTGTGGCTGACACAGAAGGAAACTATGAAACCAAAAAGCCAGTTGATCAATGAGAGTAAGGGAGTTGTGTTGCTTCATAAGTGGAGTTACAGAATTAGTAGTGTTTTATCTGTGGTTGGGTATTATTTGATGTTTGTTTTCTGCTGGCTCTGGATTCTTTTACTGTGTCCACATGAGACATTGAACTCTGAAGTCAGTTAAAGTGGTGAAGTGAGATTGCTGTACACCTTGGCCAGTGACTGCCAGTTGAAAGGCTAATAAGTAAAAAATTACTTAAAACAGGAATTTTGGATTACCCTTGGAGAGAGAGATGGAAAAGAATTAAATTTTGCTTCTGAAAAAGATAATATCAGGGATATGGACTTGAAAAGTGCTAGCTTTCTATTACAAAATTTTCTCCTAATTTTCCCTAACCTGTGGGGCTTTCTTTTCAAGCTGATCCGTTGCAGTTCTTTCTCAATCAGGAAAAGCTTTTTTTCTGCCTGCTTGCTCAAAAGCACTTCTTTTGTCTTCATAACTGTCAATGTTCTAGGCTAATGCTCTTATTTGGATACTGTACTTGTGCTGTCAGCAGAAAATTATTTAATAAAGTGACTTCACAACTGCAGGGCAATTCACTGGTTGCTGTGGATCAGACAGTGTACTTCAGAGTCATCCTGATAAATCAGTCATTCTTTCTCTGTGCTGGTAGTGTGAGTGGAAATAAAATACACACTATACTAATAGTTTCTGGAAGCCCAGAAGTACCGTCAACTTTTGCTCAATACTTTTGTTTTTATGCAAAGATACTGGAATCTTTGGGCTCTGATATTAATACTGGTATTTAAAAATGTTGCATTAACATGCAGTGTTCTCTAAGTCTTGTCTTCTAAATGCTCTGCAAGTGCAGGATCTTCTTTTCCAGCAGGCATTTTTGTCTTGAATCTGGCAGATAAGTACTCGATGTTATTTCCTAATGTACAAGGCAGTCTGTCTCCATTTAGTTTATTTCCTTTTTGTCTAACAGCGTAATTCATTATGCTGTGAGGGTTGTCTCTCTGCTGCAGCTGTGATCAGAGGAAAGAGAAAAACACATCAGTCTCTGGGTGCTGTAGCAGAAGGATTTAGGTGTTTGATTTCTTTTCTTTGGTGGGTTGCTTGACCATAGAAAACTATCACAATTTGTGTTTATTCCAACTGGCAGTTTCACTCTATAATTCCGAACTTGTACCAGGGAGCTTTCACTGTGCAGTAGTATAAGGGAGAAGAAACTGCAGTGCCACTCACTGACCTTCTGCTTTGGGAAGAGTTCCTGTTAGCAGCTAATCCAGATATTTTGTAACTCAGCTTTGAGAAAAAACAAGTACCATCTATGAATTCTAAATATTTAATGCTTAAAGATTATTTTCTATTTGGGATCTGATTAGTATTTCCAGTTCTCAATGAAGGTGAGAGTTACCAAAATGTCTACTGTAGTAAAAACTTAAAAAATTAAAACCTCTTACCAGTACTGGTACTGCAACATTTTAATCTAATTCTATTACCAGTGTAATACTGCAAAAAAGTTTTAAGGATACCTGGGTGCACTGTTTGCCTTTTTAATAACCAACATTGGGTAACAGACTTAATTTTTTTTTTAATTGCCTTACAAATTGGAATGTTAGTCTATGTAGGTAGTATGTGAATGGTCATAAAATCTGTTGAGTTTTGGTGGTTTAAGATCTTAGAGTATTCATGTAAGACAGATTTGATGTAGGCATTTATATTGATAAGGTTTGATGTGGAAAGAATCTTACTGGTATTTGCATACAAGGAATTTTTAGGAGTAAGTGGATTTCTGATGAGATAAAAGGAAAAGAGGAGGTAAACATATTGAAGTCTGGTATTTGTTGAACAGGAGACTGGTTTCTTAAGCTGGAAGTAATGTAATCATATTTGTGTCTGGAGTAGTTAAATGAGATCATTTGCAATAGTTACTTCATGTCTAATAAGGCCTGTTGCCATTTGGATTTTGTATTATGAACTGAATCCTAAAAGAAAAGGAGCTCAACACTGGTTGTTGAAAATGATAATTATGTTTCATTGTTAAGATTGAACAGAGACTGTGTTTCAAATATGTCTTTAAAAACTTCCTGTAAAGCTGAAGCTTTGCTTGTAATCCTGTAGCTACAGTCTGTTACAACTGTACATGACCTAAAAAAACAGTTTTGGGCATCCCAAATGACTGCATTTGTTGTGTGTTGCTGTTGGGACAGCACCATTTAAATATATTAATTTTATTGTTGTATTTTACTGAGCTAGAAGGAAAAGCTGTTTTATAATTAGGGAGCTATTTCCAAGAAAGTGGGTTGCATTAAAGCTGTCACTGTACATCACTGAAGAGGAGGTGAGTATTTGTGGTTGATGTACAGTGCTGTGCAAGCCAGTGAAAGTAATCTCTGTCCAAAAAAGTTTCTTGTTAGGGAAAATCTTAATTTCTCAAGAAACAGCAATTAGCAGAGGATTTGTGCAAATAACTTTTCACATTTGCTGGTTGTCCTGCAGAGACCACAGGGTAAGGGGCTGCTTCTGGAGTGATTGACAGTTGTGGCTGTGTACAGGAACATGTTTGCATCTTTACTGGCAACCAGTTTTTATCAGCAGGGTAGTATTTGTTTTAGCATAGCCAAGGAGAGACCTAAAGTTGACTTAAATACTTCAGACTCATTTAAGTGATATACAAAAGCATGTCTTTGAAATACACTATATTAAATAACTGATAATGACTGTATATTTATTTGTATATCTTGCTAATGGAAAGTATTTGCTGGTCAGGATGTCAGTAGTATTGTACTTACCTGCATCTCTGCTCTACGAAGTAACCGCATGAAGTAGTACTACTAAAATTATGAGATTGTCTGAAATCAGCAGCAGGGTACACATTGTGTATATAGCTTTGTCTGTTCTTTGGCTTTTTTCCCTGGAACGTAGTAATGTCTTTTTAATCATAATTCATTTCGTTAAGATTTTCAGTCTGTATAATGAACTATTATAATTATTTCAGAGTTAAATTTGGCAATTAATCTGTAGAGCCAAGTCTTACCAGACCTTACATGATAACAAGTTTCCTTTGATTGTCTTCTGCAAGATAGATTCTGTCCATAATAATCCATTC
This sequence comes from Florisuga fusca, assembly GCA_038090715.1. Lineage (NCBI taxonomy): Eukaryota > Metazoa > Chordata > Aves > Apodiformes > Trochilidae > Florisuga > Florisuga fusca. Next base: position 326,481 of record JAAWXA010000080.1, read on the forward strand.
AAGTACCTTAGTATAGTATAAGGTACCAAGTACCTTAATATAACCTTCAGTTACATTAGATTTGGGTTTAGGGTGGGGGACTTTTTCTGAAAATTATCCTAGCTAAAAAACCTTAATCAGGTATATTCAGTTTTCTGAAACGAGATATGTTTGCAAATGCAAAGAGACTGCCTATTTTGCTCTATTTCAGTGCCTGATGATCTCTCCATGGAAGAAAGAGAAGAGCTTTTAAATATTCGTCGCAGGAAAAAAGAACTGATTGATGATATTGAGGTAGTTGATTTATTTGTAAAGATCCTTAGAAGCAGATTAAGTTACAGTAAACTGCATAGGTATGAATTCCAGGTAATGGTCTTAAAAGCATATGAATGGCTTAAGCTAAACATTACTGCTTATGAATAGGATTTATACATCATTTGTGTGTTTTTAAAAATGGTAATGTCCATGTTTATGTAATGTGCATATGTATGCGTTTGATATGTGTAATGAAGAACTCATTAAATAGCAGATTTGCACATAATAGAAGAGTGAGTGAGAAATCTGGGTAAAGAAATCTTATACTGAAATCTGTAATGGTGATTTTGTATTAATGCTCTGACCTGAGCATACACTAGGAGTTCAGATCCATGTATTTAACATTCATTCAGCTATGGTAAAATCTTGAGTTAAATATCAAAAGAAGTCATAAGATTAATCACTTTTTGTCAGGTGACTAGCAAAGAGAAAATAAAACTTAACTTATACTGTATTGATATATGATTATTTAAAACCATTTAATGTAGGTTAACATTGTCCTTCCTTCTTTTGGCAGAGATTAAAATTTGAAATTGCTGAAGTTATGACAGAAATTGATAATCTGACTAGTGTAGAAGAAAGGTAAGTAACATTAGCATATGGACATGATTCAGTAAGACGTTCCAGGAATAGCAAGTAAAAATAGTTTTATTCTGCTAAATAAACATTTTTATTCAGTACCTTCTAAGGTCTCTAAAATCTGCCTTCATTCTATTTGGGTATTTCATTGGGATGGAGAATATGTTGGATAGATCGTAGTATTTTAGACTGTCCAATTGATAATGGTGTAATTCTCTGAAGCTGCAGTCACTTGAAGGAATTGAAAATTGTAGCATGATTTTCCCCCTTATAAAAAGTGAGTTCTTGTTTTTGTAATAGAAATACAACATAGCCAAAATACAAATTAAAAGAAGCTCATCCAGCAGTTAACGTTTTTTAAAAGACCAACTGATAACTGCTTGTTGTTTCTTCTTTTTCTCCACATGTAGCAAAACTACACAAAGAAATAAGCAGATAGCCATGGGAAGGAAGAAATTCAACATGGACCCTAAGAAGGTAGAGAATTTTTTTTTCAACTTGTCAGAAATCAAGTTCCTGCTTGTAATACGATCGTGACAAATACAGTTGTGTGTTCTTAAGAAAACATTTCTGATAATAGAAGCTCATAGGCCTCATTCATATATCCTGTAATATGCTGAACAGAGGGTTAAATTAGAAGCAGTCATCTAGTCATTTGCTGGCCATGTGTGCTTTTTTCACTTTAGCAAACCTTTTTTGATAATGGAGGTTATTTATCCACAATCAAATATGCAGGGTATTGATTGAACTGGTTTGCAACAATGTGATTTGTACCTGTTAGAGCTGTTCTGTATGGATGTATCAAATGCAGTTCAGTATCTTGACATTTGGTTATTAATGAGACAATACACATTTTTTTATGCCCTCCTACTTGTGGGGCTTCCAAAATACTTTTAATATGGTTTTTAATTTGTTCTCATACAGACTTTTATATTTGCGTATCTAAATTCTGTTTGTGAGAAAGGCATGCATGAGTATCTGTATGTGTTTATACATATAGACATATATGTGTATATGTGACTTGTACAGACACCTGCAGTTAGAAACTTGGTTACCAGTTTCAAGAAGTCTACAGAGTGTTTAGCCAAGAGGTAATTCTCTGGAATGCCTCTACTTTTAGCCTTTGCTTTTCATTTTACTGCTTTGTTTTACTGCTTTTGTTGTTTATAACTGAGATTCTGTTTTGATTTTTGTCAAGTCTTCTTTAAGGTCTATTTTGAAATCGTTTGGCATTTGTTTTTCTATGTTAGTTCTTGACATGTTTTCTTTCTGATTTTACTGAATTAATTTTGGTGGCTTTTCTGTAATGTTCCAAGTACTGTGATGTCTGCTGTTCTTCAGACTGTTTTCGGTTTACCAGAGGCGCTCAAGTACTTTGAGATGCAGGAACTTTTTTAAGCTGCTGACCACATCTTTTATTTTTATTTTCCTTTTTGGTGACTGTCTACGTGCTGTTCTGTTTAGAGCAGAATACCCCCAATTCTTCTGATAGTTTGCTGTTGTCCTTTTAGGCTTTTCTCAGTGATGACCAGCGATAGGACAAGGGGTAATGGGTACAAATTGGAGCATAGGAGGTTCAAATTGAATATTCAAAAAAATTTTTTTACTGTAAGGGTGACAGAGCCCTGGAACAGGCTGCCCAGGGGGGTTGTGGAGTCTCCTTCACTGGAGACATTCAAAACCCGCCTGGACACGTTCCTGTGCGATGTGCTCTAAGTGGCCCTGCTCTGGCAGGGGGGGTTGGACTAGATGATCTTTCGAGGTCCCTTCCAACCCCTAGGATTCTATGATTCTATGATTCTATGATTCATCTCTTACATGTGTACAGTTTGTGTCAAAGTCACAGGATTATGTCAGATGCTCATACCAATGTTAACTATTTTTTGTTAGTGTTCTCACTGGGTGAAAGTATTTCTATAAATAGATGCTGTGGCTGCAATGCTACTGTAACATAATTGAAATATGGTTAACAGTCTTATAGTAGTAATTTCTTAATATAATGTCTATGAATCTGTGGTGGCCTGCAGTAGCTGCTCTAAAGCTGGATCATCATGTAGCTTGCAGCTGCCTCTTTAAATTATAGGCAGCTAAAATACAAGTCCTTCTAATGTTGGTAGAATAAACTTGGGGTCATTGCAAAAAGGGTGCTTTTCCTTCAGAAGCAGGAGAGAAGATGGTCTCCAGAGTTAGGGATGTGAAAGAACTGATGTAATAGTACAGGAGCTGAATTCCCCAAGTTTTCTTCTTTAGAACCAAGTAAAGGAGATAAAATGTTTTGGTATTATCAGGAACATGGTGTGGTAATTCTCTTCTGCCTACTTCTAAGACCTTTACATGCTCTAGTCTGTGTAGAGAAGTTCTCCCAGCCCAGCAAATCCTCATTCATAGTAGCTGTGTTTAGCACCGTTAGGGGATGTATCATGTAACTTGGGGTTTGGGTTTGGGTAGATGCTGTGGAAAGGGCTGCCATGGTAGAGGTTGTAAAAAACTTCAAGAATCCCTTGGGAGACATAAAGATGTGCGTGAAATTCACAGCACTGGAAATCAGGCGTGGCTGCATTGGGCCCAGATATGAAATCTGGATGACAAAGGCAGGGTTTAAGTAACTGCAAAATTTATAATTTAATTACTGTAAAAGCTGTGAAATTCAAAGCAGTTTTAATTGCACTGACTTAATAAATAAATAAATCTATGCAGTATTGGTAGTGAATATTGAAGGTTTTTGTAGCTATGAATTTGGAGAGTGGGTTGTGTCAAACTGGTCTTCAGTTTCCTGTCAGTCTACAGAAAGAAAACTTGCATCAAGACAAAAGATACTGTAGGAGTTAATGGGAGTTTGGCTGGCCCGTCTTACCATTTATTCCAGGAACTGGATTTGTTTTCCCAGACAAATTCCTTTTTCTGTCTATTCACTTGTGGTTGTTTAACGTCTTCTGAGAAAAAAAAAAATCCAGAAAAAGGAAAATTTAATTTATTTTTGTAATATGTTAAAGTATCTGCTTCTGTGCACAGATGTTTGCTCTCCAGGCTTCTTCTAATCATGCCCATTATATTTTTTCACTAACTTGTGCAAGTTTAAAACTATTCTGGTCAGCCTGTTTTATCCTGAGTGTGAGTAGTATGGTCCAGGTGTTGAACAGAGGAATCTACAGCTGCTGTTTCTGGTGTTTGTTAGAAGGAAGTTCTGTGTTGGTTGACAGAGCTGAGACCTTTTTGAATAGCTTGGCATAGGGAGAAAAACATTAGGTTTCAAGTCAAATTAACTTTTTTTGTACAAATATTTATTTACCAAATAAGCCTTGAAGTGATAATTTTTGAGAAAGATCCAGCTACTTCTGCATCAAGACAAAATGGATATATTGTTTGCAACAAAATCATGTCTATTCTGAAATTACATAAAAATATTAAGTTTTCAGAGTTAGAACACCAGCCAGTCACTGAAATTAAATTTTCAGATGAAGATAAAATTGTTTTGAGAGAATTGCATTGCATGCATTTTTTAAAAAGCTTCAAGCTTTATAACATCACAGTTGATTTTCTTTGTTAAACTAGCTCAGATTTTTTTTTTATTGACAGACAAGTAATCACTTAATTATAAAAAAAACAGTATCAACCAAACAGAAGGATAATGGATTTTTAAAATGTTACTGGAGGACTTCTGTGCTGCATCAAAAAATGATGGAAGTTTTTCTACTTGTAATGAAATAAAAAAGAAATATATTCACTTACAGAAATTGAAGAGCTTCTAATATTTCTGAAATGATGAAATAATCTAGTAAAAAATGTTCTGAATAATTTACTTAAGCTCTTTGGTACGTATTTGGAGTCTAAGACATTAAGCTTACTTGATGCTGCCATTTCTGCTTTTCACTAGACTGCTGTTAACAGTTGTATGAAATCAGCAGGATGAGCAACATCTTTGGGGGGTCTGGTGGGGAAACAAGGAGTGCTGTCTCTTCATGACCTGCTGAGTGGTTGGCATAAGATCCCTTCCATCCTTTACATAATCTTTGTTTAACTCTTAGTCTCCTTTCTTTACTGCTTTGCAGAAAGTTCTCTGGGGCTCCCCAGAGGGTGATAGGGCCTGTAATTTATGGAGGCATAGGAGTCCAGGGGCTTGAGCAAGTGCACACTGGGACAGGGTAAGACTCTACTCTGGGCTCTGTGGTAGACGCTTGACTGGGTTGTGAGCAGTCCTTTGTGAACAGTCTGTTCAAGTCCTTCGTGAATAGTTTAGCTCCAGCACAACCAAGAAGTCACTGATAATCCCAGTCCCAGCATAAACTCTTATAAACCGGTTTCAGTATCTTCAGCCATGACTTCTATTGCAAGTAGTGGCTTGGTGTATTGGGTTGCAGTTTGTAGATTATAATAGATGCTTTATTTTGTGTCATGGTAATTAAGTTTTTCCTACGTATGTTCATTACATGATTTTACAGATTATGTCTCTCCAGACATTTATGCAACATTGTGAACAGGCCAACTCACACATTACCTCCAAAGAGCAACATGTAAACATAATTAATTTAGTATTTGATATTTCTATTGTTGAGGGATTCAAACTGCCACCTAGTACTTGTAGCCTTAAAAATGTATTTTCATTTTAGTCTTCAAACCAGTACTAAATATAGCTTATCTAACTGAAAAACATCTGTTTACCATTTCATTAAAAAAATTCCGTAGGCTAATGTAATTCTTAATGTGCTGTGTATATGTCTGTGTCAGTATATTAATACCAAATGTTATGAGTGGTATTTACATAAATGCTTGTGGAAGTAAGCATAACATTGCTTTTCCTCTGGAATTGCTCTTCCTAGGGAATACAGTTTCTGATAGAAAATGACCTCCTGCAGAGCACTGCAGAAGACATTGCACAGTTCCTTTATAAAGGAGAAGGATTAAATAAAACGGTAATTGGAGATTACCTCGGTGAAAGGTAAAACAAAACTATCAAAACTTTTTCTTGAGCATACAGGTTTTGGTAGTTACCTTCCCTTTCACAGGCTGCATGAGGGAGCTACTCTAATATATATTCCAAGATCTCTAGGAGCTACAGCCAGAAGCAAAACTACGATGGTTTTTTGGTTTTTTTTTTCTTTTTCTTTTTCTTTTTTTTTTTTTTCTGTTGGGTTGGTTTTAAATTGGTGCATTGTGAAATAATAATTAATTGTAATTTACTGTTTTAATAAAATATTTTAAAATTTTGCTATAGTTCAGAATTTAGTACCATAAGCTTTTGGAATGTCTTCAGAGCTGTGCTACAACAGTTTTGGTAACTCTTGATGCTGTGCCCAGACTAGGAGTGATGTACAGTCACTGGTAATTGGATAGTAAAGATACCACTTACTAAAATGGGTAGTTTCTGGGACAGTGATTTGTGTGATGCATATGGCAGCGCGTATTATAGATGAGTTTTGTTACATTATGTATTATCTTTATATTTACATTGGGACTCTGAGGACATTTTCTTTTAATTTGCCACTCCTGCTCAGGAGCCTGTCATGAATTACTTCTGTATTCTAGCTAAATGTAGCTGAAGAAGAGATGAGAATAGTTAACAGAAGTAAGTATTTATATAACATTCTGCCATAAAGAGATAGATTTTAAATTATTAACTTTTGTAGTTTTACATCACTCAGAAAACTGAAAAAAGTAAAACGGAACAAGGTAATACGTAAAAATGTACAATAAATAAGGCATGAATTGCATTCTAGAAAAGATTTAGGATTTCTTTATATGTATGTAAGTCTTCACTTTAAAACATACGTGGCTTTCAAGATCTTTCATGATACTTGGCTTGTCTTTTGAACTGTACCCAGCCACAAGTATCACTATTAATCCAATCTACATTAAGCCATAGAAAAGCAAAAAATGAAGTATAAGGTGGATATTTGTTCTGAATTACTGCTTTATGTACATGTAAGCAAAATCAATATTTGGCTTAGAGTAACAAGGTACGTCTTCAGAGTACGCAAATTTATTATAGTATTGTGCCACGTCATTTCACTGCCCTGAAAAGTACTCACTTGGGTGAATTGAGCATTACTAAATTTTATGACTGCTTCTAGAGCTTTTGTGTTTTTCTGTAAACAGTATGGGGACATCTTAATTAATGTATAGTTTGTTTTAAGGTATTTACTCATGAGTCTTATGGGTTAGTCTGACTATGCAGTTAGTAATGCAACAGATAAATTTTGGTGGGTGCACACCTTTCTATTTTCAAGAGGAAGCTGATATGCAACATTCTGTCTTGGTGATGTGTTTAAAACACACCCTGAGGATTATAAGCCTTTAGCTTCTGGCATATGAACTCAGTGGTTCAGACTAAATTATATCTGCATCCAAATAATTTTGTGTTCTTTAATGTTAAAATGTTACTTCTGTTTTAAACACCTTTGCATCAAAGTACAATTTGGCTCATGATTTACATAGAAACATAAAAGGCAGGTGAGACAAAGCCCATTCAAAACCTGTTCTGATCTTAGTAAACTTTGATGTAATCATTTACTGATTTTAGAGAAGGGAGTAAGAATACACTACGTACTAAATAGCTCCTTTAAAAAGCTACTCTTTTTCTTCAGTACAATCAATTGAAGAATTTCTGTTCCTCATCTTTGTACTTAGCTTAATATACTGCTTTAAATTTTTCTGTTCTTGGAATAAAAAGGGGAGTAATTTATTTTTCATGTGTTGTATGCCTAAAGAAATTAATATTACATTAACCATTGTTCCAAGAGTTTGACACAATTTCCACAAAAAACTTTTTACTGGATGTATTTGTCATCACATATCAAGGCAGATACAGTAATAAGAAATGTGAAGCAAAGAAGTCCAGGCCATTTTGGGGTCATTTATATAAGTGGTGCTAAAATCCATTCAGGTGTACTGGCTCTTACTAACCTACTTCTTAATGTCAGCAAAAATGGGGAAAACACCAGTATTAAATATTAAAATACCTCTAAAATAAATGATGATGACTTGATTTGATCAGTATGAATGTTTATTTTCTTGCTTATTCTCAGGAGCAAATAGAGAACTATCAAGCCTTTAAAGTTCAGAAATTTAATTGTCTGTTTCCATCTTTGTCTTTCATAGGGATGAATTTAATATTAAAGTTCTCCAGGCTTTTGTTGAACTCCATGAGTTCGCTGATCTCAATCTTGTACAAGCGTTAAGGTGTGTAATTCTTTTTTTTTGGACCTGAGCTTCCTTTGTCAAATTGTATGTTAATGAGTCACTGTGTTGATTTATTTGTCAGAAACCTGATATACTGCTTAGCACAATTATCTGCGTTACTGTACAAGTTAGCAGAGACAGCTCTGTTTTAACCCTTCTAGTTGCCAGCGTGTGTGCTGCCTTTGTGAAAACTTATTATTTCAGGTGAATGCAAGCTACTAAAATACAGGCATAACTCTTTGGTCTGCCTGCCGTTATCTGAACATTTGAGGCTCTGTTTTATATGTTACCACAAAGATAGCTAGAACAAACAAACCCAACCCAAGGAAATAAATAATATTATTTGCTGCCATCTTCTTTCTCCTTTCCTTCTACTTAAATTTGTTCCTCTGGGCAGGGAGGGCGGGAATCCCACTGACCATAATCAGTAATTAGGTTTAGTTATAAAGAGGTAGATTTTGAACCAAGTGATTTCCTTATACTTCCTTCAAAGTACCCACTTGTCATGTGAAAGAAATATCTCAGTATACTTTTTTTCCCTTGCTGAATTAACAGTTTACTGGGATTGCTCTGCTATGTCAGCATACAGTGACCTTGTCAAGTCCCTTCTCATCTTGGTGGAAATCCATAAGAGATCTAGCAAATTAAGTTGATTTAGACAGTTCTGCCAGCTTTGTTGCCACAAGTGACTCCCTCCTGACATTAGATAAGTTGAAATGTCTGTGTAATCTTTGACTCTAGTGCAGTGTCTTGTGATGGAGAGTCAGACCAGCTTTGTTATGACTGAGTGATGTAGTGATGATAACTTGAGTTGCCTGGGGCCTGAGCTAAGGAACCATTTTCTCTGGCTCCTGAAGCTTCTCCGGGAGGCTTCATATTCCTATCTCTTTTAGCCAGTTTAACATTGGGTTTGACTTTATTACTCCCTAGCAGCTGCTACTATTAAATGTTTGTATTTTGGTAGCTTACAAAATTCGTGATCTGGGTTGGAACCTTGAATGAGGTGAGTAAAAGACAGTTTATGGAGCTGACAAACTACAGCCAGCCTGCAACACTTTAGTAGTGTCCTTAAATGAAAACAGATGAAGACAGGAATAAATGGTTATTCTGTTGGTACGCAGTGTACAGGGAATATTGAGAAGTTGTTTTGCATGGCAGAGCATGTGACTTTGCTGGTTTAGATCCTGTTTTAATTCAGATAATTTTTTTGTTAAGAAAAAAAGAGGAAGTGTTTAAATTCAGTGGAACTTTCTAGTGCCACAGTGTGCCAAAAGTGTATTTGTGAAGACTTCTGTCCTGTATGCATTCCAGTGTACCTGTACGTAGAAAGAATTAAGTTATGAATGTAAAAACTCTGTTTCAGTTCATGCTGCTAAACTGGAGCACATATCTCCTGCATATATTACAAAATTACTGAGGTGATACAATGAGTCTTTAAGATCTGGGCCTGATTCTTCTAGGGTAAATTTATGCTTAACAGGCAGCACCTACCTAAGCACTGGAGATTTTTTTGTTGTTAATGCTATCCCATCAATGTTTGAGGAGTTCAAGTAGAGATCATAAGTGTTTATATTCCTTGCTTCTTTCCCCTAGCAGAGATATTATATATGTGTCTTTTTATGCTGTAAATAAAGTCTATCTGAGTGTTTATTGCTTTTAGTAGCCAGGAACCCAAGGAGGAATGAACTTACTGTTTCCCCACAGCATTCTCATATGAAAAATGGGATGCATACAGAGAATTACTTAATAATTTGGAAAAAAGAGTCTCAGAATATGAACTGCTATATTATCTTGCCTGAAAGCATGCAGTATTGCTGGATGAATTACTGGGCTAGCCATCTGTGCATGTTGCTTTATAACAGCTCCTTATTTGTGTGTTGAGAGATTGAGAAAATATTTCTGGACATTTTATACAGATGTTGCTGATTTTTTGAGTGTTTGCTTAGCTCATAAATATTGGACTAAGTCTAATAATTATTCTTCCCTTCTGTAGGCAGTTTCTGTGGAGCTTCAGACTCCCAGGAGAGGCTCAAAAAATTGATCGAATGATGGAAGCTTTTGCTTCACGCTATTGCCTTTGTAACCCAGGGGTCTTCCAGTCTACAGGTTAGTAACAGGAAAAAATGGAAGTTTCTAAATACATATATTTTTATTTATATTTTGTGGTATCAAATATATTCTACATCTGATGCAGTGCAATGAGGGCCATTGTGGAAGTTCAGGATAAAATAATACACGAAATGAGAAATTTCTGAGAACTGAGAAAATGCAACTGTAATCCTTACTGTTTCCAGGAGGTGCAAGCTTATGCTCAGAATGCATTTTTATTTATAAAACTTCAAAAGTAATAGATAGCTAAGCCAATTAAAGTATAAAACATATTTGAGAAAAGTCCCAGAGATTCTGGCTATGCATAGGAAAAGTAAGATTCTCAGGTGCTTAAAGGCAGTTGGATAACCCAGTAAGTTGGAGCCTCTTAGCTTCTCATTATTTCTGTCTTAATTCTACCTGTATTTGGCTATGGTATGTTACCTAGAAGGTTGTCTTGTTTACTCAGAAACAATTTATCTCAGTTAGAAATGCACTTCAGTTTTCTGTTGAATTACTTGGTTTAGAATTACTCAAGATATAAAAGCTAACAAAACTGATACTACACAGAATGCAGTCGCATTCTGGCATTGTTGGTCTTTTTAGTTATAAACACATAGCTTACTGTTGATCACTTGTTTGAGGAACAAGTAGGCAAGGAAAAGGTTAATGTAAAGCAGGTCTGGCAACAGCCAGGAGAGGAAGACACTGAAAACAAAATGCTGAAGATGTGAATGTGTTTTCCTCTGTTTAGCAGAGAGGTTTCCATCCTGCCATTTTTTATACAGGATTCTGGGAAAATTTACTATAATCACAACCATGCCAAGAGTAATGATAACATCTCCTTTGTCATCTTTTGATATTATTCAGTGGTACTAACCACCTGTTGTATGCCAAGAAATTGAGTCAATGTAATTTTCAGTCTGTTTGAACACAGTACGAATGTTGCTTTGAAGAAACTGTTCTTTCTGTTTGAAGGAGGCTTTGGAGGTGCTTTGAGTAGGAATCTTGACAAAGTCTATTACAGGATCTACCAATCTGATACGGGAAAATCTGTGTGCAGAGAACATTTTGGTTAACAACACTTCACTGTTTCAAATGAAAAGGCTGATAACAATGATTTCTAAGAGATCTTTTTATTAAAAAGTTACTGTGTATTGGTTTTCTCATACTTGGTTTTAATTGGGATTTCTTAGGCTTACTTAAACAGTTTGAAGGAAAATATGAGACTTTGCTTTCATGTATAGAATTCAGGATTTCTCAACTACCTTTATCAGTCAGGATGAGTTATTTTACAGGTTTGTTCCACAAGACATAGAAAGATAAATACTTCTCCAAATCTTATTTCAGATACATGCTATGTGCTTTCATTTGCAATCATTATGTTAAATACCAGTCTGCACAACCACAATGTAAGAGATAAACCGACAGTCGAGAGGTTTATTTCTATGAATCGTGGAATTAATGAAGGTGGAGACCTTCCAGAAGAATTATTACGGGTAAGTTAGACTGGGTAAGACAAGGCATTGCTTTGTGTTTTTAAGAGGAAACTTAGAAGCATGTACAACAGTTCTCAGGCAGGTTTGACAAGCAAAAATAAGAACATTTTCTACCGTGCAAACCATTTGAGTAGCTGAAGGCATTTTCTGATATTAACAGCTGCTTTGAGCTGGTTCTCCCTATATTCAGTCTTTTGTTGGGGAGAGGAGAATCCAGAGAAAATATTCTGTATATCTTTCAGTAGTTTGCCGATGGCAAAAATATTGTGGAATTGTCTTCTTATGAAAAAAAAAAAAGGTAGTATTTCTGGGAAAGTCAGAGATAATAATAATATTAATTTTTTTGCTAAATTATTTGTTATAAATAACTGTTCCGTTATTGTCTCTCATTTCTCTTGTGTATCTTGTGGAGCCTATCTCCTTTGAGATAGTGGTAAAAATACTTACTTCTCTAAGACAGTGTTACGATTTAACCGTTTTCTGAAAACCCAGGTTAATTTGGAAAAACTTGTACTAAATGAGACTTGGAACTGAACCTTTGAAGGAATGCTTGCTCAGAGCACGTACCTGTGAAAAAGTTTATAGATAAAGTTGTTTAAAGTCAAACTTGAAGTGGTAAACAATTGAGAAGGCATGGTCCAGAATTTTCTGGACAGTATTTCCTGTGCTTTTTAAACAATTAGTTTGAGAAGCAGTAGAATGTCCTGGTTGCATTTTCTGTGAGACATTTATTAATGATGTCTTTTTCCTCTTTTTTTATACTTCTAGAACTTATATGAAAGTATTAAGAACGAGCCGTTTAAAATTCCAGAGGATGATGGAAATGATCTAACGCATACATTTTTTAATCCAGATAGAGAAGGTTGGCTGCTGAAACTAGGTTAGTTATAAGGGTAGTTTTGCTGCTAAGTGTTTGTTTGTTGTAAGCATGTTTGCTGCTTCTGCCTCTTATCTGCTTTCTTGTGAAGATAATAGGATTAACTTTGTAATTTCTATTTTAAAATGTGTGAACCTTTACATATGAAGGTTGTTATTTATTTTACATATCCCAATTATCAATCTTTGGAGTTTCTTTCAAACTTTGGAGTTTTATTTCTGATTTATGAGAAATAAAAGCTCAGCAACAGAAAGGAAATGCCATATGGTATTTTCTACATCCTGTGACTGATAAATAACAACTAAGTCTCCATAATGTCATTTCAGAAAACTCTGTGGTATTTCAACTCAGTTTTCTGTGTACAAAAAAACCCAACACTGTTTCTCTTCAAATAGTTATTTTTGTATGTCTTTATTTTTCCATATTATTTGTGAGTTTCTCTTGGTTTGGTTTTGTCTATGATTTTTTAATGAGTGGTTTAAATGTGCCTTCTTGTTTTCCTTATGGCCTATGACCTATCACCTTTCTGTTCTGTGACTGGCTGTCTCTGCTTATTCTGCATTAGGAGGTACGTATCTGATTGCTTTCCAGTCCCCTCTTCTTCAGTTGCTCATTCTTTTATTTTCTTCCTCCTTCCTCCTGGTTTGTTTCTGTGGGGGTTTTTTTTGTTGTTGTTTTTTTATTTATTTATTTAAAAATTCAAATTTATTGTTGCTTTTTCCTTTTTCACTCAGTTGTCACTTCAGTATCATCAATGGTACTGAAACTCTGGCATGTCAGTTTTTAGCTCACATGCAAAAGAAGAAAGTTTTCACATGTAAAGCAGAAGAATAAAGATGATTATTCAGCATACTTTTCTTGTTCATTGAAGAACATAACTTCTTTGAGGGAAGAATAATGAGAGAAAATAGTGTCTTACTCTTGTAATGAAGTTCCAGAGTGATTCTGTTGCTTGTACATAAATTATATTAGATTACTGAAAGATTGATTACATTTGAACCATGCATTTATAAAAGCTGCTCTTTTTTCCTACTTATTTTCCTTTTTAAATAATATATTTAGTTTACTTAACAGAATCTTATATGAGCACCAAATTAAATATTGCAGAAACCTCTGGTAAGTTGCAGTCTGCTAGCACTGCAACATGGCCTTATTTACAGACTTTTGAAGCTGATGGAACTCACCTTTTTACTTGGGATTAGGGAATTTTTTTCATATACAAAGGAGACTGAAATTTTGTTTTAAGATGATTTTTTTTCCCAATTAAATACACCTCCTTTGTTTGAAACACCAGCACACGCTTGAAGAGTCAAGTGTTGGCCACTTTAATGTATAACCGCATGTTGAAGTAGAAGGAACTTTACATTTGGAGAGTAGTGACTATAGTGTGAAAAGGGATGTGTGCTGGGGGGTACACATAGAGGTTGTGAAAGTAGAGCCTGGTTAGAGCCATGGGCCTGCTCTACTGATTGCACCAGGAAATCAGGGGTCATGCTTAGTGCTGGAAGTAAACAGATGTGAAAAGGAAGCCTTTGGAATTCACTCACATGCCCTCCAATAGACTTATTTTAACCTCTGTGCTAAGGATGCCATAGAGCTCTCTGTCTTTCTAACTACAAAAAATCAAAGATCTTGTTTTTAGACAGGGGTTGGCTCAGCTGGCACTGTTTCAAAGATGACTTTGCAGCTTTTTTTCATTTTGTAACATGAGATGATAGCTATCTCAATAGAAAAGGCTTTTAAGATGATGTAAATAAAATGTGCTTTCTGAAGAGGTTGGGTGTAAGCCTACACTGTGTATTTTCTCTCTTGCCAGTGCATTCTCATATACACATACTGAGAGAACAAGCAAGAGTGTGACTGTGTGTAGAGGAGTGACAACATCCTTGTGGAAGAAACTGTCAATAAAAGACATGAGTTCTAATAAAAATAGAGAAACAAAGATTCTGAAATACAAAATGTAACTGGAAGCTAATGAAAACTGCCAGGTACTTCTGCACAGCCCATCTCTGCCTCTGGCACAAGGTCAATAAAACCAGCTTTTCATTACGTGTGACTAGAAGAGAAATGGTGCAGAAAAAACCCAATAGTAAAAAAAGCACGTGTGAAACAGAAGGGTGTTGTATATAACACTCCCATGGTCTGAGGATTATTTGAATAAAGAAATGAAACTTGTCCAGAAGGCTCTCACGAATCAGCCTGTAAAGGCATGAAGCTGTGGTGCTGTGAAGGACTGCATTTTTTTCAGCAGACCTGGACTGGTACAGAAAAATTGATTTTCCTAGTTTAGCTGCAGTGAGCAGAAATAAACTTGGCAATCTTTTTTTCCCTTCCTTTCCCTCCCTTCCCTTCTCTGTTTGCTAGCAGGCTTAAGCTATGTTTGAGAGTGCCGTCTTGATCCACACTGTTGGCATTTTTACAGTTGTTTCTGTTGGGAAACGCTTCTTGTGAAATGGGCAGTGTTTTCTTCAGTTCTGGAAGATGCTGATATTAAAAGTTTTGGTATTGTTGAAATGCTAAGGCAACTATTCCTGAGTGAGAATTTAAGCAGTCACTTGTAAAAATACTTGCAAGTTGAAATAGAAAGTTTTATCTATTAACTATTAATATGACTAAGACAACTCACAAATCCTGAGTGTATCAAGACAATGTTTTCTATTTGGTATTTCTTACAGTCAGCTCTTCCCATTTATCTGTTTGTCCCCCTCTCCTTATTATTACAGCTCACCATGTTGATTATCCTGTTGGTGGGAGATGGACATAATTAAACTCTCATATATTGTAAAATTCATCTCTCCTAAAGACCACCCTAGCTCTCAAGCATGACATTTGGTTTTACAGTGCTAGAGGAGTACAAAATTCTTTTGGTGAATTTGTTGCTTTGAATATTTCAGAGGTGACTTTGGCTAAATCCTAGTACCAGACCTGACAGCCAGACAGCAATATTTTTTTTTTCTGCCTCGACTCAGCTGGTATCTTGATACAGACATTTTTATCTTGATAAACTTGAACTGTCATTCAGTTCATTGTTCCTTGAAGCATAGTATAATGAAAATGAATGCTGCAAGTAAAAAATGTGAAAGGTGCTGAGTGTTGATGAATTCGCACTTACTGGAGCCTGAGCCACTATGAGCTTTTAAGTTTTTCTGTGTTGTGGTGTTAGTACCTTGAAATTTTCTGGCATCCACATTAAGATATTTCAAAATCGTTGTCTGTGCTCTCTGTCCAAACTCTTAAGTTACAACCATATTGCACAGAGAGGCGCTTCCTTGCCTAAAACAACTTTTCTTGGCAAATAACTTGTATTGTGTAATATTTTCTTCTAGTTACAGGGAAACTGTGACATTATTTCACTAAACTGGAGAGGAAATTATTGAATCCAGACAAACGATGGTGTTACTTTTTTCTGCCAGTCAGGCGATTTGCTGAGACTTTGAAGATTGTCCAGAAGTTTTGCACCTGGGCCCATCGTGCCAGTGGTGCTTATTCCAGTACATCCATCCTTGAGAGGATGTCACTTCTTTTCCCTGCTCTGGGATAAGAGAATAGTGGTGGTTGATCAGGAAACAGATGCCTTCCAGTATCTGCCTGGTGGCTCTTGTGGTAACTGATGCTCTTCTAGTTTGAGGCAGTTAAAGCTGTGGTCAAAGGAAGCTTCTTTTTCAAGAAAAAAAGGAAATGGACTTCTGAGTCCATTCTGCCTAATGGTACCTAAATGAACTGAGAAATAAAAAAACACTCGTGATGTGTTCACCTCTTTTTCCCCTCAATATAAATGTGCTGAAGATTTGGGTAGAACTTTCTATCTTAGATACGCTGCTGCCTTTAGTCTTAAGGCTTTGCTTAATTTTGAAATTGGTATTTCCTAAGTCATTGCCAGTTGTTTTTCCCTTTAGTATAGGTGGTTTCTTTTCACATGTGCTCTAGTTTGTACTTTGCCCAGAGTTGAAAAAAAAAAAATCTTATATTGGGTTACATAGGTGAAAAGGATTTCTGATCCTCTTTCTGTACTTTCTGCCATGTTGTGGCCTTTTCGTGTAGTTTCCTAAGATTCCCACCTTGCAGATACACTTCTTTATTTTGTTGTTTGAGATGTCTTTGCATTTTATATAATAAGATATTTAAGAAGTGGGTCACGTAAATCTCAATTTCTGTAAATACTTATGGATTAATTCTCTGATTTTCTTCATCCACTTCTGGTAAATTAATTCCTTCCAGTTGTAATCTTTAAAAGGCTGGAATAAGATACAAAGTATGGCACTAAACTCCTTGTTGTTTTGTGAGCCCACAACAGTCTTAGCCAAGAAAAAGAATCAGCTTGTACCCATTAATCTCACATGCAGTGTTTATGGGATGCAAAGCCTTATCAGCCAGCTTCTTGGGGTTTTGCCCATTGTAAGGCATATTAAATTTGTTCTATACGGTTACCCCTGCAAACTTGATGAGAACAGATTAGATTGCCTTTCAAGCTTTATTAGAGTTTCTGTGCTGCTGACAGCTGCAACTAAGTAATGGGTTAGGGAAGCAGAGAATTACCACGTGAGAATAGTTCCTTATCCTGCCAAGAAATCCTGCCTTGCTTGTTTTGTGGTGGTTTGTTTTTTTTTTTTCCCTTTCTTTCTGGAAATGTAACTCATAGCTTGGTGGAGCAGTTTAGGTTCTGCAACTCCCCTCAGTGCTCTAACTCAGTGGGCTACTGGCTGTTTTAGGAAGAAGGGAGCAGTAAGAAGGATGTTGGAAACATTTAATCTCCTTTCTGGCTTCCACATCAATACTATCCTTGATCTGTCCATGACAAACTTTTTCATCAAAACCGCAGCATGATTACAAAAGGTTTCAGATTGGAAAAATCTGAGTTTTCCAAAGAGAGGGCATGTTGTCAGGAAAAAATTCAGCAAGCTTGACTGAATTTACTACGTGGTATTTCATATTGTTCTAGGAGGTCTATGTTTTAAGTCCTTTTTTCTGCCCTAAATTGTAAGCAGGCTTTCTTTTCAATATATGATTATTACTTGCTTATTTTTTTACCATGTTTTGACACAGTATCAAAGTTTATGAGAAACTCCTTTGTTCAGCTAAAGCTACCTCTGTGATCTGCCTGGAAATCATTCTCTGCTGCTGAACTGTTTTCCTACTAGAACTGGGCAAACCATGACACTGGATGCTATCTGATGTTAAGCTGTTAGCCTGAAAAACGTGGTGACATTTTTGTGCTCTTAAAAACATTAAATGATGTTAACCTTAGCAAACAGAACGTGACTTGAAGTCATGGCATGGAACATTGGGTTATATGAAAAAATGTGATGTTATGGTGATAGTAAAGACTGTTCTGGCAGTTGTCTTAGCTCAGTTGCTGCTTATTCATTGATCTGAAAGTGAGTCAACTCAAGTTTGTCAGGTTTCTATTCCTAGCCGAGTACTTCCTGATGCTTGAGCCATCTCTCTGTCAAGGTGATGGCAGTTTTTCTAGTGACTTACGTACCAGTTTGAATGTTTCCACACTGCTTTATTTAAGGATCAGTCACAGTGGTTGTACTAAAATGCCACCAGTTCTTCCCTCACTGTCTCTAGTTTGCTGAGCCATTCATTCTGTCACAGATTCTGCATCTTGCACTGTTTTGCCCTCTCATATTTCACCACACCTGCTTGCAGATTATATTTTTCTTAAGATACATGTGCGTATAGTGAAAACATAACGTTTATTGAGATCATTGCAGTATGTTAGCACTGGGTTGTCATGTAAGTTGTGGAATCAAGCAAAAAGAAGATAAAAGATGCAGAATACGTGGTCTGCAGTGCAAACATGTATCAAGGCTGGTATCAAGAAATGTCATGTTTCTAGAGTTGTTCTTTAGTATGATTTGGACTTCTGTATTAAACAAAACCCCAGCTCTCTCAAACAGAACAAAAAGATTAAAAAATCATGCTTGTGTCTTAGGTTTAGTTACATGAGCTGAATTAAACCGAGGATCTTGTGTATTAATGTTACTCTTGTATGCATGAGAGTTCAACAGCAAAGTCAACAACTTTCAGATGTTGGGTTAATGAGGTTAAATCACTGCTGAATGGATGATGCATGATCCTGAAGTCAGATAACTATGGTGGAACAAAGCCTTTATATTAATAACATGTGAATGCTTTATCTACAATCGTTTTTCCTGGAAATTATTTTTTTAAATAATGTAATTGTGGAATGTGAGGCATGTTCTGAAGAAGCTGACAGCAGAAAACCAGTTGGAAGGACCAAGACACTAAATGTGTGTTTCTAAAGGGAACTGTGACATTAGCAGGTGTAAGAAAGAGGAGCACTCTGCTTGCTGTTGCCTTAACTGCTAATGCAGGAAAAATTGGCATTTTTGGAGCAGTAGCTATGTCTTCTGTAAGGTGTACTCAATTATGTATTAATCCATAAAGACAACATGTTTTTAAAATACTGAATTGTTAAAAGTAACTAACAATGGTATGTTCTGGCATAGGATATGTTCCTTATTGATGATGCATCATACTTGTTCTGCCAGTCATGTCTACAAGCATCTTATGCACTTGATGTTAAATCTGAAAGTAGAGATCTTAATCACATGTATGCTCACAAAAGGAGAGAAAGTGGCAAAATGCCCTTAATTTTATTGATGGGACTATTTCCTTGTACAAGACAGGCTGTGGAGAGGGTTGGTCCTGCTGCTGGAACCAGTTACTGGTTTTGCTGGTGATTGGCCTCCCTTTGCAGCACCAAGTCTTTCTGAAGGTTGTATAATGTGAATATTCTTGATGTAGTAAACACCTGTGTATTTGGACTGAGCAGAGTGAGCAGGTCTAACTGCTGAAGTATTGCATCCACTCTCTGTAAGAGAGGAGACAGTTGCAAGTTGAATGCATACAGTTTTTGTGGCTGGTAAGTAACACCATAGTTAATGCTTTCTCAGGAGTTTGGTTTTAGTGCAAGAGTTACAGTAACATGTCCCTTTAATCTCAGCTGATCTGTGCCTCATCCATTTACCATTAAGTGATTAAACTACATTTTTAAAAACTAGCAAAACTAAATGACTTTGTCATCCATTGTTGAAGCCTTGACAGCAACACACATTAAATTCAGCCATATTTTTTGGTTGTAGGGGGAAGAGTAAAAACATGGAAACGGAGATGGTTTATTCTGACCGATAATTGCCTGTATTATTTTGAATACACAACAGTGAGTATATATTACAGTGAACTTTGTTTCTAATAAAAATATTTAAGTGGGTAATAATGTGATATTTTTGTAATTTTTAGGACAAAGAACCTAGAGGAATTATTCCATTAGAAAATCTTAGCATAAGAGAAGTTGAAGACCCTAGAAAACCAGTAAGATTAGTAATATTTTTGTTAAATTACTATGAATAAACCATATAGAACTTAACATGTAGTGTTAAATGAAGATGTCTGTCAGTTCTGTCTTTTAAATTTATTTATTTATACCCTCTAGAACTGTTTTGAACTCTATAACCCCAGTCATAAAGGTCAAGTAATTAAAGCATGTAAAACTGAAGCTGATGGCAGAGTGGTGGAAGGGAACCATGTGGTGTATAGAATATCTGCTCCTACCCCAGAAGAAAAGGAAGAGTGGATTAAATCTATCAAGTGAGTTTAGTCTTAAGTGGCTTTTCAGAAATGAAGTATAAACTTTTTGGATTTAGAGAACTTAGAGAACTTACACTCTTAACTTGTGTGAAGAATCCTCATGTGGCAGTCCTCTAGGATTAATTACAAGCTACATGAGGTTGTTGGATCAAGATACAAGTCTCCTGTTACTGTCCGATCCTAAGCAAATAGTGCTCCTAACATCCATGAGAATAATGTAGATTTTATTTTTTTAAGCAAGTAAAAAGCCTCCTGTGAACAGTTTTTAATTGTAAATTTATTAGTCTCACTTCACCTAATAATTAACTTCAGTGACATGTATCTTGAGCATCTTCACATGACATCTTCAAATTTATACAGCTTGTCTTGATTTTAGAAGGTTTATAAAGCAGGCCCATGCTTGAATAAATAAATAGGGGTCAATATGAAGGGATGAACTCTTCACAAATCGAAGTTGAGCAAGATCTGTTTTTACAGATCTATTTTTACAGAAATACTTGTAATCCATAGAAGTCAATCATCCATTGCCTTAAAAGCATGGAGTTTTTCCACATGAAAGCGAACCAAAATAGGTGTAGTTTTCAAAACAAGGTATTTCAAAATGAAAATGATGATTCTTTTTTTTCCTAGAGCAAGTATCAGCAGGGATCCCTTTTATGATATGCTGGCAACAAGGAAACGGCGTATTGCAAATAAGAAATAGAACATGATCAGCAGCTGGAATACTTCCATCAGCCCATAATGAAGCATACAGTTGAGTGATAATGTAAAAAAATAGACAAACTTAAGTGAAGACAATGACTGCACATTTTACACAAATATATATATATGTATGTATGTGTGTATATATATTTATACATACACACTATTGACTATGACGTAAAAACTTGGCAGGACCTTTCAGGGTAAATAGTTATTGGCATATAATATGAAGCAATCTTCAGATACCAGAGGATTATTACGTTGGAAACGAATTCAAGTCAAAACATGGGAGCTTTGTTTTCACTTTTATTATTTACAACTCCAGTTTGCTTGGCTTGGGAAGGAATGGGTTGGGTTAGGAATTCAAGCCTAAATCAGTTCTTTGACTGCATTTCCCATAAAAGAAGGAGCCATTATAGACCTTCCATCTTTCACTAAAACCAAAAATTGCGTACAGCATGACCTAGCACTTAATTTTCTGTAAAGAGAAAACCACAGTTGCAGTACCAGTTTGCAAGTCTTGTGTGTTCCACAGTAAGTGAACAGCTGAGTGTGGCCTTCACTCTCCTAACTGTATGGAAATAGCTTTTCTTTTTCTTTTCTTTTTCTTCCTTTGTCACAAATGTCGTCAATCACTTGGCATTTCTTAGTGGTATCTAAAGATGCAAATTTTTTGCAAGTACTCTCAATGTCCCACTTTGTACAAGATGTTTGCCCCAGCTGCTCTTTGCTCTCAGGAGAGCCTTTGATCTCTTTTGAAATTGGTACATCATCTTCTGTTCTTCTTGGTTTTCTTTGTCTCTGCCATACTTCGAATCTCTATGCCCAAGGAATCATTTGGTGTTCGAGGTTCTATGCTTTCTTAAGAGGGTTGGTCTTTGGTTTTGTTTTGTTTTGTTTTTTTTAAATGGCTTAAGAGTCAACATAGAATTTATCAGTTCATTACACTCACTAGGCTGCAAAGACTAGGAACCTAGGACACCAATATCCTTGATTCCATCACCATTCAACCCCCAAGAAACCTCAATGACAAATGTTCATCCACTTTACAATGCAATTCATTGTTCCCATGAAGCAAGAAGTGATATTTTTTTTAAGTTTTGCCATGGTGCATTCAATGAACAAATGCACACAGAATCATTTAGGTTGGAAGTGACCTTTGAAGATCATGGGGAAAGCCAGCTTCTACAGATAGAACAGGACAACTGAGAGTCTTCTTCACAGATTTACTGTCATTCTTTCACCTTCAGAGCTGTCCAACAGATGTGAAATAATGCTGGAGAGTACTCACAAGACTGGGTGTATTCAAGAGAAAGCATATAATTGGCTAGAGGAGGTGTGTAGGTTAAACACTGTAGAGTAGAATTTAGGAAACGTGTTGCCAAGATTTTGCAGTCCAACTCCAACACTTTGTGTTTGCTGCCAATCCATACAAATTTTCTCAGGTGGGAAAAGAATCCTTTGTGGCAGGGCAATTCCACCATTAACAACTGTGGGAGAAATATATTTTAAAAGAGATAAAAGCACAAAAACGTTTGACACACAGCTTTAACACTGCCATACGCATTTAAAAATCTAACGAAGTAACCTAATGAAATCTAATGAAGTAACCCTATAGTTACCAGATCTTTTTCTAAGCAGTGTTACCAAGAACTTGTGAACAATGGAAGTCATGAATAGCAGTGATAAAATGCACTTTTCTCTGCATAACAGAAAGGACCTGGGTAAGTCTATAATAAAAAGTTAATGATTGATTGCAAATAGATCAGAACTAAATTACAAATAAATTGTAAACAGATAAAAAGAATTTCTGCAGCCGCAGCCCCGGTTATTCAGGGGGTTCACAGCTCTACCACGGAAGTCTTTACTCATGTTTTATAGCATTGCAACAAGTAAGAACTGTGTTTTCTACTTCCATTTTATTTTTAAGAAAAAGGAGGGAAGAAGCAGACACAGAATACATACTTACCTAGATCTTTTTGGGCCAAAGGCTTAGGTTCATCAGATGGTCTTCAGTAAATAGCATCCCTGTGTCCATTGTCCACGTAAATTAGGTTTAGATCTTCTGTAGGTGGCTTTTTGAGGAGTCAGTAACTGATGGCCTTGTAAATGCGCAGGGGTTTTTTTGCCAGCTCCAGAGATGAGATATCATAGAATATGATATCAGAAAGCTCTACTGAGGCATCGTTCATTATGTACCAATGTCCGTTACCAGCCTGCAAATAAAGATAATGGTGTCTTTAGAATAATTGCTTGTTTTCCAAATGAGATCACAGATAGAACACTGCAGACCAAAATATACCAAGCAGAACATACAACACAACCTTTTCTCCTAACAACAGAGGATACCAGGCAATGTTTTAATTTGTTCATGCTGACTTTACCCTGTTAGAAATCAAGTTGATATCTACCTTTATGAAGCAGAGATAGTGTCCTGCATTACAGTTGAAACCATTATGTACTAGAACTGCATATAAAGCATAGATGAGTGGTTCTCCAATTGCTTGGGACATATATGCTCGAAGATCCAAATATTCAGGGTATTTTACATCCTAAAGACAGAGCGAGAAGATTCAAAACTTATCCTGAAATGCCCCATGCAACAGCCTGAAAAACAAATGTCTAAAACCACAGACTAGGATCAGATTAATCTGTTCTTTGGTTCATTTAAAAATACTTAATCTCATAAACAATGCTTCATAATTTAAGTTGCAGAGAGTGTTTTCTACAGAATTAGCTCTTTAACAGTAAGGTAGATCCTTATTGTGACACAGGCTCTTTTATCCTTATTTAAAAAGAAAGAAGCCACAGCTGTCTGATGGACTTTTCTTTGACTACAGTTATTAGTCTACAGGTAGTGCCTGCACACATTAGCAGCTTTTTCGAGTATTCATCTTTGTGAAACGTTTCAGTCTAAGAAGATAAAGTTGCATTACAGCTGTAAATAGTACCTTGTTGATCTTTCCACCTGTAAAATTTGCAAATCTTTTCAGAGATATGGTGAGAACATTGGAAGAACAATGTATTGTATACCTCTTGGATGCAGGAACCATCTTTTTGCACCTTAAAACCAAGCACAGATAAATGGTTAATAGCATATTTTTTTCTATTTTTAATATTGAGGAAGGGCTTCTCGCTTTCTGAAGCTACTTGGCAGTTCAAGCACTTCAGTGGAATAAAACCACAAAAGCCTAGTAATGTCTGAAGAAGACTAACTCTCAATTCTTAGTACTTACTACTGTAGTCAAACTACAAACTCTTTTGCTACAGAGAGACAAAAAAGTTCACGGAACAGTTCTAAGGACAGTAAGAGTCTTTAGTAGTACCCAGGGTTCTAAAATATCTCCCAAATCTTTGATAAATAAGTGTATTGCCTTGAAAAGATCTGTCTAGTCTGGAAATAAATCATAATCACATGTAAGAAGATTTAAGGCACAGAGTTAATCCTTCAAACAGTTTTTCTTTTTATGAAAACATGGGATTTTTATGATAAAGGAGTAGGAGGGGCTAGGGAGTATTTAAATGTTACTTTGTTTATGCTTACATTGTGCTTCCATTTAAGCAAGCTTTCTGCAAAGCATCAACAGTGAAGCCCAAGAATTCGTGTGCATACTCTTGACTGCTAAAACGGAAATGTTTTTCTATTCTGAATGAACAAGAGGGTCATTAAATTTCTCTCATAGAAAATCAAAAGCCCCTATTCCTAACATCTCCCTTCTTCAAGGAATCAAAATAATTTGTTATCAAACCATTCTTTGAAAATAAAGAAATATGAAGATTTAAGACCATCTAAAATGGCTGAGGGCCATTGGTAACAGAAGTGTGTTTGATAGCATTATTAGAGAAACGCAGGACCTGGTTAAAATGACTTTCCATTGTCCACGTAATTTTTGGCTGTAAATAGGACCTTGTTGACCTTCTGCCTAAAAAATCTGCAAATCTTTTCAGTGGTCTTTTGAGAATCTGGAAGAATGATGTGTATCTCTTTGCAGGAACCATCCATTTGCACCTTAAAAATAAGCACAGATAAATGTCCCTTGTGAGTTGGAATTTATGTGGCCATTTATCAGCATCAGATTAGTTAAAAGCATTCTCAATTTGCAGCTGATGCGGGAAGGGTCCTTTCTGGGTGCTTCATTTGCAAACACTTTTTTCATCACTGTAGCATCTATGGATAAAAGTTGTATTTGGTGGTCAGTATTGGTAAAATGTAGCATTTCATGGTAAAAGGTTGTTGGTTTTACTTTAAGGCTAGACACTTTCTAGGCTTCAATAAACTCAAGCGTAAAAATGAAATTCATCAGCTTAAAAATAAAAGATTTTATTTAGAATAAAATGAGACAATGTTCATACAGTCTCACTGATTCACTCTTTGGGTTCACAAGTTTCAGTGCTCAAAATCAGTAAGCTGATGGGTTTAGTGTTTAAAATAATGTCAGGTTTGCTGGTAAAAAGCTGTTTGTTTTGATGGAAGGTTTAGTTTGAGAACCGAAGGCTTCCAGCAGTAAGCTCCAAAGCTAAAAAAAGAGAAAAGAAAGCAATGTCACTCCCTGTCCTGACATTTAACATAAAACTCTGTCTCAGTGGTTTGAGTTCCGAAAAACAAGTCTCAAACCTGCCCACAGCTCCATTTTGCTCTGAGTTCTCTCCAGCCATTTTTGTCCTTATTATTCAAAGGATCATGAGTCCTGGTGAAATGGCACAACCTAACAATTCCTGGGAATTCCTTCTCAGTTGTTCCTAGTCTGTCCCTACCATGTTTGAGAGGTTCAGTACTCTCTAAAAACCACTGCCACACTGCCTGTTTTGAGATGACATTTCATCATTCAGAATATCCTACTTGTGACCCATCTTTTTAAAAAAGGATTGACTTTCCACAAGATGGTGGTAAATAATACCCGTGGTCTGAATGAAATACTGAAATTTTAAAGACTAAAAAAAGGGCTTTCACAGCCCTCATATCCCACTTGTGTTGCAGTGTATCCAAGTGAGGTACTGTCATTGTCCTTATTCATAAACATCACTTTCCCCGACACAGCCCGGGAGTCTTACCGCCCCTGACTCATGTCATGAGCTACGAGACACTTTCTTACTCTGCTTCTAACTGGTTTCTTAAAAAACGACCTTGCCATCTGCTGGCTGGAGAAGATTAGAGCAGACACTGTTTCTTCCTAACTGATCGCAAGTAGAGCAGACCCACTTTGAGTGCAGTAAGGATTGCCTGCCTACCTACTAGATTCTCTTTCAAGACCTAACTGTCCTAGGTTTCTTTTCCTAGTTAATTGATCGCAATAAAGCAGTAAGATTTAATGACTGGCTTAATTTGCTTTTTATCCAGTAAAATCATTCTTCTGTTTGAGATATGTTGTTGTAATTAAGTTAAATAAGATGAGAGGGTTCGCATGTGTTCAGGCGTTTCATGTTGTCACGGTTTAGCAGTTTGGGTGAAACAAAAACCAGAGGACAGATTGTTTTCCATTACCCCCCTCCACCCTCTTAAAGGGGAGAGAATAGGGAAATAAGGACGAGAAACTTAAACAGGTTTACTAGAACAGGGGAGAGGCAGTAACAGATGGGATAATGAACAAATACAAAAATACATCTGCAGCCCGATCTCGATGCTGGCAGGGATGGGTGCCCGAGGGCCCCTTGAGGCAGGGCCGACTCAGGAGAGGGCTCCACGGCTCATCCCAGCACCCGATGGATGCGGATTCTGAAGAGGCGGGGCGAGCTGGCGGTAAAGGAGCTCAGGGGAAGATCAGAGAACTGAGGAGGTGGCGAAAGAGAGCAGGACTGCCTTCTGCCTGACTTTTGTAGTGTATGGGCAGGGATTAGGCGGGACTATTAACCCCTCTGTGCTCCGTATTTAACACTCTACCTCCTTTAGTTCCTTGTACTCAAACTGTGACACATGTGGAAACACCCGGAAATATTTTCACATGCATTTAGTGTTTTTCGTGTGAAAAATCAGAAAGGGGGAATATTTCAGTAAGCAATCAATTCATTCTTGTGCTTGGTAGGAGACTTTGGACATAGAGAAAAGGTTGGTATTTTTATTGCATTCTTAACGATAATTTTTCAGGTATGTGCCGAAGCACTTCTGGAATTCCTGCATTGGCACAGTCTGTTTCAAATCCTATCTTAACTGTAAAGGAGGATTCATTGTTCTCTCTTACTTATTTACCTTATTTTGCATGGGGTGCCAGCTTGGGACTGATTTACTTTATTGCATGTTGGCATGAAAACCGAGAAAAAAAGAACAAAGTAAAGTTTTTTATACCTTAGATTGTCCCTAGAGTGTAGGAAATTGCAGTCTGCTTGGATGAATGTCCAAATACAAGCACTTTCAAGGTGGTGAAACTCATCCAAAGGATTTTGAATCCTTGAGTGTAAGTATCAAGTGCTGGGGCATCTTTGCTTAATGGAAGACATTGAAACTCTTAATGGAAACAAATTGGGTTGTATGTCCTGTGATTGCAAAGCAGGATGCTGATAGAGCTGATAACATGGCTTCTTTGGAGTCTTTTGTTGGGCAGCTTTCAGTTCTGTTTTCAAGCGAGGCACACAGCAGTTTCATCTTTGGACATGTAGATTTCTAATGCCAGAACCAGTGGAGCTAAGGAGTGTAAAGCTGGAAAGCAGCAAATAAAAATTTCTGGAGAAATGTCAGATCACAAAAGTATTAATAAGCCATTAAGCACTTTTGTATCAATTCTCATCTTCTGAAATACCACCTTTAAGAAACTGTTTATGTAACCAGATGACGATGTCTGCCTATAAGCATGAAGGAGATGCAATTATTTATAGTAACATATACCTGAGGATATTATAGCAGGAAATGTTATTTCTTAGCATTAAAATGCAGCATCTTAAACAACTACTTGTGGTGCTCATTATGTCTATTTAATTTACCAAAGCTAATGGAACAGCATACTTGGGTGTGATAATATTTGATCTCAGATGGTCTTTGTAAGAGTATTAACAGAGAGTGAAACTAGCCCAAAATTTCCACTGGCCATGAGGCCAGTAAACTAAAGTGGCTTTTGGAAATTTTGGGCAAATCAGGTACTATCCATGAGGGTAAAGAGAAATCTCTCAACCTTTCCCTTTTTTTAATGGGCTTCAAGCCCAGGGGTAGCTGCTTGGTGGCCTAAAGCAATATCTGTTATGGTTTGGCCATGTGGAGGAAAAGTCCTCAGGGCATCATAGACTTCTCCCTGTTGCACTGAAACTTGCGGATTTTTTCAGTTCTTTGTTTCTAGTATCACCCTTTACAGCTATGGGGGCAAGTAAGAGCTGCTACTGCTTCTGCCACTGAGTGCCTTCACTCAGTGTCTAAAGCATTTGGCCACTAACATCAGCCACATTGCCAGTGCAGTCCAGGGAGAGAAGTATGTAATACTTAAGCTCAGCTGGACTGACTTAAATTTTACCATATTCTGACAAAATAAGCTTTACGTCACTTAACATTTTGAACCAATTTAAACTGGTACAAAACTGAACCTTCATAAACTGAGCAGCATTTATAATGTTTCATATATAAAAACCGCATATTTTTAAGATTTATTACATATCTATGTAGATATGCTTGCTGGAGAAGCTAGGTCTGTTGTAGACCAAACACTAAAAACCAGGACTTGTGGCTTACCAGTTTCATTTCTCTATTTTCTTGGAAAATGTTTCTAGCTAGAGTTTAAAGATAAATGTAAATATTGTACAGCTATGTATTGATACAAGTGTTACTTGGTGTACACAAGTGGTTTGCATGACAAATACTCTGTATCAGTCATTGTTAAAAAATGTGTTGTTTTATGTAAATCCACCACAATATTAATGTTTTCATTTATCATTAAGACCTGTTGCTTAGATCTGGAGATTTTCTCAAAAATAAAGTCTGAAACTACTGTTGTATTGTTGGTAAATGAGGTGCTATACATGGGAGGCAGTTGCTGATTTTGGTTTTGTTTTTTTTTTAAGATTAATGTTCACAGAATGACAGAATGGTAGAGGTTGGGACTCTTAAGAGATCATCTAGTCCACAGCCCATGCTAGAGCAAGACGGCCTACACATTTCACAGGACTGCATTCAGGAGGGTTTTGAATGTCTCCAGAGTAAGACCCCACAACCACTCTGAGCACCCTGTTCCAGTGCTTTGCCACCCTCACAGTAAAGAATTTTTTTCTCATGTTCAGATGGAACTTCCTGTGCTCCAGATTGTTCCTGGTACCATTTGTCCTGTCACTGGGCACTGAGTCTGTCTCTGTCCTCCTTAACACCCACCCTTTACATTCTAGACATTGATAGGGACTCCTCTCATTCTTCTCTCCTGCCTAAACACTCCCAGCTCCCTCAGCCTTTCCTCGTAAGAGATCTCCTCCAGTTCCCCAGTCGTCTTTGCTCTCTCCACCAAGCCGAGGACCTCCGCTACTTGGGCAGAGGCCTCTCACATCTGGGCTTGGTGCTGCCACCGGGCACTGCCGAGAGTGCGGGGCACCTGGGGGCAGCGTGTTCCCACCAAAGTTCCGTCTGGGAAGCTGCATCAGCCCTGGGGGCCTCAGAGCTCAGGGACAGCACACACTTCGGACCGCTGACACCATGGCTCCCCGGATGAGCTTCGGCGCCCGCCCCGCGCAAACCGCCGGGCAAACTGCGGGGCCGCGCTCTGACTGGAGCGCTGCTGGCTCCGCCCTCTCTGCCTCACTCCATAGCCCGCCCGTCAGCTGCCGCTCCCCCCGGTCCACGTGATCACCTTTCCCGGCTCCAAGAAGGACGCACCAGAGCACCTTGCCCGCTCTCTTCGCTGCCATCCTCTTCCTCGGTCCGGAGTTGCCTACACTGGAGCTGCTGCCCTTAACCCTCGGCCACAACTGCCGCCGCCTCAGGAGCCCGCCCGCGAGCTGCCGGGGAGACCAACCTGTTAACGGCCGTTAAGTGAAAGGCCTCATTCCCCACTTTTCCTTTAGTCAGAAATTTGCGCCGTCAGGTTTGAATCATCAGAGAGAAAGACCTTCAGCTGCGAAATACATCGTTCCGGTAAAGCATGATCCAGCTAGGAGCGTTTCTCCGTTAAGAGATGGTTCCCCCCCCCAGAGAGCCGCCTGAAATTAAGAAGGCATTTTGTCAGTTCCCTTCCGTGAGTTTAAGTCAAAGGTGAGAGGGAGGCCCGCATCTCTGCTCCTCAGGTAGATTGGTTAGAACTCCCCGGTGAAGCCGTAGCTAACGCTGCTGCCGCTGCCCAGCCCGCTTCTCCTCAGCTCCGGCCCGAAGCCCTCAGGCCCTGCCCGCCCTTCACTCCCCGCTCCACTTCGGGAGATCTTAACCGAGGTACAGCAGTCAGGACTTAAACTCTGTGTGTACATATGCCAGAGTTATTCAACAGACCAAAGAGAAGACACCAACTCTTGGAGCCAGAGGACCATGGAGGGAAAAAAAAAGCCAGATACAGGACAGGTGTGTGGTTTCTTTGTCATGTTACTTTATGTAACGTCACATAATTGTTGCCATAGGAACATTATGCAGGGTACACTTATGGTTAGGTTTTATGGTGTTCTTCATGTACCAAAATATTCCTTGGAGTATTTAGTAAAACTTAAACCTTGCTCCTCTTTTGTTTTCTTTTGTTGTTGTTTTAGTGTCACACATACTGTAAAAATTTACTGCTGAGCTTCCAACCTGTTGCCTGGTTTTTGAAGCTTTTAACTTCTGAGGAGGCCTTCTGCATCCTTGTTTAGGCAGCTGAAGTCCCAAGTTTCTTATCTTCTCTGTGTCTCACTGACAGCATCAGCATCTTCCTTTCAGTGGTAGGTGAGAAGATCTGATTTCATGGGTAGCAAACACTCTGAAAGCTGTCAATTCACATGATATATTGCATGTTAAATAACTCAAGTAATACTCAAGTAAAAATCCGTTTTAACTTCGCTGTATTTATATACTATATAAATTTTACATGCTATATATTTACAGTGGGGCAAGTGCTTTTTATCTTCTTTAAAAAAAAACAAAGATCAAACTTCAGACATCTCTGAACAACACAGCTTGTATAAACCAGACAGATTATTCAGATGAACTGTATTTAATACAGGTTCCCCACTCATCTCCTGATGCAGGACCAGTGAATAATAAGTGCATCACAGTTTGATAGCATTTAATAATAAAAATAAAAATCACAGTATGAATTTGTCTGTAACTAGACACTTTAGAGAGACAAAACAGACAACTGAGACTTAAGACAAGTGACAGTATATTAAGAAAATGTCATAAAAACATATGGAAGAGTATACAAATAGTCTTGAGAGATACATTCAGAACTGCATATTTGTTGCTTCACAATGTTGAAAACCAGAAGATTTTCTTCAGATCTTGAATATAACTCAAATGTGAAGTAAATAAGTTTCTAGTGTCAGACATCACAGAAAAAAAGA
Organism: Florisuga fusca; assembly: GCA_038090715.1. NCBI lineage: Eukaryota > Metazoa > Chordata > Aves > Apodiformes > Trochilidae > Florisuga > Florisuga fusca. The sequence continues at coordinate 357,735 of JAAWXA010000080.1, forward strand.
TGCAGCTCTTGCAAAACTCTACTTATTTGAGAGCCTGTGAAATTTTAAATAAGTCTTTAAATTAAATATACAGACTGTCAGTTGCAGTTTTTATAATTCCTGGTCGCTCTTGCACCAGATGTCTAACTTGGAGTAACACTACATGAATAACATAAAGTCAACCTGAGTCTGTAATTAAGCAGCATTTGAGATGGTCTATTCCAGGGCATTATCTCACGTAAGTGAGATGTTTGTGTGGTAATTTACAATGTTCAGCAGTTGTAAAAAGTTTCCACCCTTTCGGATTAGAAGTATATTTTTAAAAAAGAAAGTCTCAAGTTAAAAACTAAAAAAAAGTTCTTTCATGGTAAAATTCTGTACAGAAATGTTAAGCACCACTTATGACTGGATTTTGTCTTGATGATAATTGTTTTGATAATAACTTAAGTTTTGATGATCAGAATCGGCAACTGTTGGGTTTGGTGTTGAAAATCGGTAAAGTGTTGGGTTGGATGATCAAAATGGTAAAATGTCGCATTTGATGGTAAAAAGCTGTTTGTTTTGATGGAAGGTTTAGTTTGAGAACCGAAGGCTTCCAGCAGTAAGCTCCAAAGCTAAAAAAGAGAAAAGAAAGCAATGTCACTCCCTGTCCTGACATTTAACATAAAACTCTGTCTCAGTGGTTTGAGTTCCGAAAAACAAGTCTCAAACCTGCCCACAGCTCCATTTTGCTCTGAGTTCTCTCCAGCCATTTTTGTCCTTATTAATTTATTGAAGGAATCATGAGTCCTGGTGAGATGGCACAACCTAACAATTCCTGGGAATTCCTTCTCAGTTGTTCCTAGTCTGTCCCTACCATGTTTGAGAGGTTCAGTACTCTCTAAAAACCACTGCCACACTGCCTGTTTTGAGATGACATTTCATCATTCAGAATATCCTACTTGTGACCCATCTTTTTAAAAAAGGATTGACTTTCCACAAGATGGTGGTAAATAATACCCGTGGTCTGAATGAAATACTGAAATTTTAAAGACTAAAAAAAGGGCTTTCACAGCCCTCATATCCCACTTGTGTTGCAGTGTATCCAAGTGAGGTACTGTCATTGTCCTTATTCATAAACATCACTTTCCCCGACACAGCCCGGGAGTCTTACCGCCCCTGACTCATGTCATGAGCTACAAGACACTTTCTTACTCTGCTTCTAACTGGTTTCTTAAAAAACGACCTTGCCATCTGCTGGCTGGAGAAGATTAGAGCAGACACTGTTTCTTCCTAACTGATCGCAAGTAGAGCAGACCCACTTTGAGTGCAGTAAGGATTGCCTGCCTACCTACTAGATTCTCTTTCAAGACCTAACTGTCCTAGGTTTCTTTTTCTAGTTAATTGGACTAAACTTCCTAAGGTATCCTGCATCGCTCCCACTTGTTTATGACTTTACCATCAGATCAAATAAAATTTTTCTGGCAGTCTTTTTTTTGTTGGTTTTTTGTTAATTTTTTTTATTTTTTTTATTTTGTAATGCAGGCTGTTTGGAAGCCATGGTATAAAGCAGGTATTTCATCATACCAACATTTTCACAAGCATTTTGTGTCGCCTTACCTTTAACATCCTGAGTGGATGTGCTGGAGCTGTATCTTTTGCTGTCACCTGCCAGACTGTAAGGCTTCCCTTCCTTGTAGGGTTGTTTACTGCCCTGGCATTTGTATTGCTCACATAAATAGTTGCCTGGAGGACAGGACTCTTCCTTCTTTTCCCGTGTTTTCTTCTGGAAACGAGGATCTAAATATTCCAAGAACCCTTTCAGTTTCCTGATGTGTTTCTTCTTTTTCTTCTTTTTCTTACGTTTGCGATTGTCATTGACAAAGCGGAGCACAGAGAAATCCATATAATAAAGTCTGAAGGAAACATGCAAGTTAAAAATAGAAAAACAGATGTGGCACCTGTTGCATATATGAAACGTTATGTTACCACAGGTGATGACTTGCAGAGTGTCAGCTATTTTGTTGTAATTTTTGCACATCTAACTTACTTCAGATGCAGCAAACTTAAGCCCTCTGATTGAATGGCAAAAGGTCCTGGTTTACACAGAAATCATCTACAGGGGCTAGCTGTAGGGTATGTGCAATTTAAAAAACCTTGTTGAAAACTAATCAAGAATGGTGTGCACATATGAATCTATTTACGTGGTCCAGATCTAGTGTTCTAACAAAATTCAGCAATATCTTTCCTATCTTCACTTGACCAAAAAAAAAAAAAAAAAAAAAAAAAAAAAAAAAAAAAGGCTGACATGAGAAACACCCAGAAAAGATTTAGGAAAAAAATTGCTCATTATGCTGGAATCCTTGCTTACTTGTAATCCTTCTCTCGATGTTTATCTTTGGACTTCTTTTTCTTCTTGACCTTCTTGTATTTTTTCATTCTTTGGTCATCTATCTTTCGGCATTTCTTTTCTATCTCACTTCCACTTTCTTCTGTGTGGGTGTATTTTCTTTTGCTATTTCTTAGTCTTTCTTTCTCAATTTTCCGGGTTGAGTCCTCAAAATTTGAATGAGCTGACACAGATGGAAGTCCATGTCTTTCACGAGAATATTTTTCTGATTGCTGCTGAGGTACCGAACAATGGTGTAAATTTGCTCTGTGGCTACTAAAGTGATGTACATCTTCCTCTCTAGAGAGTGCATTGTGAGGCCATCTGCTTTTGCAATGATAATCCTTATGCGACCTGTTGTAAGCTTGACTGGATTTGTCAAAGTCTTTATCACAGTAAGAGGACTTTCTACTGTCTCTTGCTCCATGACAGAAATAATATTCATTGTAGTATCTGCATTTTTCCCATCTCCATGGATGATCTTGGTGGTATCTTTCTCGGCTCCAAGTTATCTCTCGTTTGTAGTGATAATACCTATTCCTGTCCTGTTCCATTCTTTCCTTGCTTCGTGATCTATACCGAGAATATTTTCCTGAGCTTTTGCCATCATTGGGACTGTTTCTGTCACTGTGGGAAGACCTATACTTGCTGTCATTACAATACTCCTGCTTATGGCGATTTTGCTTGTTTGCTTCCACACTGCGAGAGCACTGCCGCTTGGGGGACTGATCATCTGGTTTGCTTCTGGTTTGCTTCTCCTTCTCTTCAGTGTCTGAGTTTTCTCTCTTTTTTCGGTAGTGCTCTTTGTCATTTTTTTTAGAGTCATGCATTTGTTTCTTATATTTTTTCCTATGTTTATCTTCCTCAGACTTTTTGTTACTCAGTCCCTCATCTCTAGAAAACTGACTCTCCAAAACTTTATCCAATTTTGTAATAGAAGAGTCATTAACAGGTGGTACTTCTACATAGTTATTGGAAATGTCCTTTGTGATCTGGCATTTATCTTGGCATTTATCAGCATCAGATTTAGTTAAAACATTCTCAGTGTTGCAGCTGAAGCTGGAAGGCACCTTCCTGGATTCTTCATTTGCGAACACTTTTTCCATCACTGCAGTACCCATCTGAACATCATTTTCACAACGTTTCTGAGGTCCAGGGACACTGCACAAAAAAAAACACCACATTTTTCACTTTAAAAAGCCCATCTAAAAGATGAATGCTAGAAGTAAAATCCCCTTAAGTAAAAAAATGTCTGGCTACTGGACAACTCTGAAGGACACAGCCAACACATCGGATCTGATGAATCACATCAATAGCCAAAACCACTATATTTGCTCTTCTCCCATTGACAAAAAAGTGAAAACACAGATTTCTCTTTCTCTCCCAATTAAGAGGGCAGATGGTAGGACTTTACATTCACACATCCTAGAATGGAAAAAAAAAAGCAGAAGAGGAATAGAGAAAATATTTCTGTAAATGGAAAAAAAAAGGGAAAACATTCTATGAAGAAGTGAAGGTTTTCTAAGAGGTATCCACCTGTATGTAAGATGTTTGCAGCACTAGATGAACAGTGTGGAATTCTCTGTGCTGATTTAAATCTTTCCATTAAGTAGTATTAGTACCCCAGTGATACAATGATGAACTTGTATGAAATCTTGTTTTAATCAGATTATACTTATTTTACCTCATTTCCTCAGACAAGCTGTTCATCTGGCTATATCCAAGAGATTCTAAGATAATTTCTTGGGGAACTGGTGACAAAGCTACAGTCATCTAAAATTAAAACATAGAAATTAACAGACATAAAAATATTATCTTTAGCAGAAATCTGTGGTTGCAAAATCTCTACATTAGCTGTTAAACAAGAGTGATTGGATTGTATTCACTCTCCCATTTTGACACATCATGAGCACTCATCCCCTCAAATACATTTAAGAAACTTATGAAGTACCATCTCAGCTGAGCCTCTTTTAAGTTGTGATGTTCTTATGTGTCAGCTCAGCTCTGCAAATTCTAATGGGTTGCCTGCACAAAAAGTCATTATGGAATCTATGCTGGGTTTTTCATGCTATTTCACATGAAGTAGGAAAACGGTAATACACCTGAATACAGAATACATCATAGGTGAGAAATTCTAGATGAAACAAACATAACTCACTGTGTCAAGCAATCCATTTGTTTTAGAAAAGAAAACCTCAGAAGGTTTAACTGGTGGAACTTGGCAAGCGGAATCATCAAGTTTAAGTCCATTTTCTTTAAATTCATTATCTATACTAATAGCACCATTGAGTGAATCTTTTTTTGGCAGCTCACGCTGGGATCTTTCTTCTTTAGCATTCTGGCAGGAAGTATGGGAATTCTGCAATGTATGGACCACTTTTCCAATCAAAATTCCATTAGAAGATACTACGTTGCAGTTCCGTTTAAACAAGCCCTTTGTTACCTCAGCTTTTCCTGAAGGCTCTGCACTGTAAGGGACTGTGTTATCAAAGCTTAGTTTAGCATTCCCATTCACTGCTGGCTCAACAAAAGTTTCATCAGGACCTTCCTGTTTAGAATGGTTAGCAGCAACTGACACTCTAGATGTATTTGAGGTAGAATCCGGTGCAGAACTGGTAACTGTGGATGAAGGAACGGGCTTGCTTAGATCCTCATCCTCTGCAGCACTACTGTGACAGTCAGGCTGTGACACAGTTTGTCGTGCAGGCAATTTGTTATGAATACTGATAGTTATCTTCTGGTTTTTCGAGGAGTCCGTAACTGATGGTCTTGTAATTGCCCAGTTTTGTACACAAGCTGTTGGTGGAGCTGATGATGGCCTTTTTAGGGTGACACCAACATTATTTGGATCCTCTTTTTGGGGTCCATTTCCATTTAAGTGACTTGTATTCTGTATTTAAAAAGAAGAGATTACAAGATGGATTCATGCAAACACACAGCAATTAAAATTTTAAAATGTAAAATTTCTCCTCTAAATATTTTTACGAATTGTCTCAACAACTAAGACGAAAAAACACCTTCCTTCAAATATAAATGTAAATCCAACAAATGTGTTTACTTCCTGATTTTGATATTGGTATCAAATGAGCACCCTTTTTGAAACCGACCCAAACAATATTGACTTATGCTATTCCCAAGTGTATAATTTTTCCCTTTAAACTTTCCCTACAAATTGTTTTCACTGTTCCAGGTAAAATGACACTGATAGGGGGAGGAAGGATATTTACTTTAAAAAAAAGTTACTTAACCATTAATAGCCTAAATTTTCTCAAGACTGTAGTTTTCAGTGCTTTAGAAAGCTGAGTGGGAAGCACAAGGTACTAAGTAGCATGGCTGCACAATTTAGGATTAGCCCTATTCTGGCTGTAGCATGAGGGCTATGAAGAAAGCTGCAGTGGGGGAAGGAAAACAAAACTCAGATGCAAAAAGAAAAAATACTGCACACCAAACGCAAACCCCACTATCATTATCTGCCCCTCTCAGATTACCTTAATCATATGAGGAGGAAGTCGTGGTCCTATAAATCCAGACTGCTTACTGTTAGCCCCCCGCTGACCAAGGAATGGACGGGGATAAGATGGTGCTGGTAAGTAAAAAGCACGTTCTCCAAGTGTCAAATCATAGCGCCTGGAAAAAGAGCAGTGATCTTAGTGTTGAGTTTTGAGTTTATATTTTAAACCCCATCCCATAATTTTATAGCAACAGTTTGTATGACAAAGAAGACATATGCATATTTACCAAGAATATAAACTGAAAATTAGATAACGGTCTTCCTACAATGACTCTCCCTTTCAGAGCACTAACTCATCTTTACAGCATCATTAGTTTCATTTCTCCTTTTTTTCTACATTTGCCAACTCCAGAGATCAGATATCTAAAATGTCCACATATGCAGCAGTTTAACACTGATAAAGAAAAAATAGTAATTGATATGGGGAATTTCTGGTTAAACAAAACTGAATTGTAGCAATAGTAATCTTCTCTAACAGAGAAGAACACTTGAAAACAAGAAAAATATCCATAACAGAAAGTAGATTCTGAACACCTTTAGTATTTGTTATTACCTGATGTAAAAAAGTACGTAAGCTTGCTGTGTGAGAACTGTTTTGATATCAGAAAGCTCTACTGAGGCATCGTTCATTCTGTACCAATGTCCGTTACCAGCCTGCAAATAAAGATAATGGTGTCTTTAGAATAATTGCTTGTTTTCCAAATGAGATCACAGATAGAACACTGCAGACCAAAATATACCAAGCAAAACATACAACACAACCTTTTCTCCTAACAGCAGAGGATACCAGGCAATGTTTTAATTTGTTCATGCTGACTTTACCCTGTTAGAAATCAAGTTGATATCTACCTTTATGAAGCAGAGATAGTGTCCTGCATTACAGTTGAAACCATTATGTACTAGAACTGCATATAAAGCATAGATGAGTGGTTCTCCAATTGCTTGGGACATATATGCTCGAAGATCCAAATATTCAGGGTATTTTACATCCTAAAGACAGAACGAGAAGATTCAAAACTTATCCTGAAATGCCCCATGCAACAGCCTGAAAAACAAATGTCTAAAACCACAGACTAGGATTGGATGAATCTGTTCTTTGATTCATTTAAAAATACTTAATCTCATAAACAATGCTTCATAATTTAAGTTGCAGAGAGTGTTTTCTACAGAATTAGCTCTTTAACAGTAAGGTAGATCCTTATTGTGACACAGGCTCTTTTATCCTTATTTAAAAAGAAAGAAGCCACAGCTGTCTGACGGACTTTTCTTTGACTACAGTTATTAGTCTACAGGTAGTGCCTGCACACATTAGCAGCTTTTTCGAGTATTCATCTTTGTGAAACGTTTCAGTCCAAGAAGATAAAGTTGCATTACAGCTGTAAATAGTACCTTGTTGATCTTTCCACCTGTAAAATTTGCAAATCTTTTCAGAGATATGGTGAGAACATTGGAAGAACGATGTATTGTATACCTCTTGGATGCAGGAACCATCTTTTTGCACCTTAAAACCAAGCACAGATAAATGGTTAATAGCACATTCTTTTACCTCCCAAAAGACAAGTTTTCATCTCTCACACACACTTAGGCTATTTGAATAATATTTACTCGCATAATATGTTTTTTCTTTTCATAAATCCATACACTGCCTTCAGGTTTCTTAAGAGAGAGAAGTCTGCAGGATATAAGAGGACAGCTCTACAGAACAAAGGACATGTAACATTATTTTTTGATAGTGAAAGAGATTCCTGGACATATATCTTTGTTCTGCCAAAAAGGCAGAGCTTCCCAACAGCTAGAAGCCCCAGGGTAAACAATGCTAGGAATAAAATCTAAAGTAAGTTAACGGCCACAATTCTTACAATTTCAAATATTCAATCAGGAACACAAAAATTTCTCTTAGAAAGACATGTACTATTTTCCAGGCTCTGAATTATTTCAGCTTATTAGTTGTATAAGCAAAGCTAAATGAAAAAACAGAGAGCTCTGTCTCATCTTTTTTCTAAACATAGTCAAAAGATAAGTTATGCTGCAAGCGATGCAATTCATTAAGAGTGTATCTTGTATGAAGATGTAATTAGTCACAATCTTACTTGCTGCACTTATAGCTATTTTCACCGTCCAGTTGTTCTGGTTTCACAAATTGTTCTAGAGCTCTGGTGACAGATGTAACTGCCTGGAAGAGTAAAAAGGTAGAGTACTAAGTCATTGAAAATGCAACATTTCAACCGATTACTAGGAGTTCAGGAGAGAACCTTGCTAGTTCATACTTAAGTGACCTACCAGGAAGCAGTGTGAAGGAGGAAGTAGAAACACAATATGCTAAGCATTTATCTGAAAATTACTCTACCTCAAAATAAATACACTTTGCAATACCATAGACAACATCTGTGCTATACTTTGGCATCATCAATGAGAACAATCAAACTCAGTCTTAAAACAGGTGTATATTGAAGTCATGTGATTGAGGATTGTGCTTTCTGTAGAAACAGTTTTTAATTTTCCGATTTAAATCCAGTGAATACATGGAGATGATCTACATGGGTTCCACTGAAAAACAAAGTCCAGTCCATTGAAAAGGTTGGTCTCTCTTCAGTGGTGTTCTGTGACAGGACGAGGGGAAACAGAAACTGGAACACAGGAAGTTCCATCTCAAAAAGTGGTTACATCTCAAAACTTTTTTACTGTAAGGGTGAAGGAGCACTGGAACAGGCTGCCTAGAGAGGTTGTGGAGTCTCTTTCTCTAGAGGCTTTCAAGACACATATGGACACATTTCTGAGCACCTGTCCTAGGTGCTTTGGCTTTGGCAGGAAGTTTGGATGCTATGATATTCAGAGGTAACCCCTACCATTTGGATTCCTATTCACCACCAAGCTCTTTGTTTTAACAGGCTTTGTTTTAAAGTAAGTTGAATTAATTCAGAAAGCTCTACAAGTCTTTACACATTTCAATCCATATTCACAAAACATCTTACCTTTATATCCAAAGGAATATTTAGGAAGGGCTCATACGTATCCGAAACAGCCTTGCAGTTCAAGCACTTCACTGGAATAAAAATACAAAAGCTTAGTAATGTCTGAAGAAGAATAACTCTGCAAATTTCAATTATTAATACTGTAGTCAAACTACAAACTCTTTTACTACAGACAGACAAAAAAAGCCACAGAACAGTTCTAAGGACAATTAGATTTTTAAAAACTACCTCGCGATCTTAGATATCCTCCAAATATTTGATAAATAAGTGTGGTGCCTTGAGAAGATCTGTCCAATCTGGAAATAAATCAATCACATGTCAGAAGACTTAAGGCACAGAGTAAACCTTTCGGTTTCTCTTTTTATGAAACATGAGATCTTAATTTATGACAGTAAATGAAGGAGCAGGAGGGGCTAGGGAATACTTAAAAGTTAATTTGTTTATGCTTACTTGGTGCTTCCATTTAAGCAAGCTTTCTGCAAAGCATCAACAGTGAAGCATAAGAATTCATGTGCATCCTCTTGACTGCCAAAACGGAAATGTTTTCCTATTCCTAATAAATAAGAGGGCCATTAAATTTCTCTCATAGAAAATCAAAAGCTCCTATTTTTAACATCTCTCTTCTTTAAGGAATCAAAATAATTTACTTTTTATCAAAGCATTCTTTGAAAAATAAAAGAATAGGAAGACTTAAAACCATCTGAAATTACTTACTTTTAAGGCCATTGATAACAGAAGTGGGTTTGATGGCATTATTAGAGAAGCACAGGACCTGGTTTATGTGAGTTTCCATCGTGCACATCATACAGAAGCCTTTTTCATGACCTGAGGAGTGACAGAAGAAAGTATCACAGGCTAGACAAATATATATATTGCTATAAAACCCCCATAACCCCTAGTTATCTTTAAATTACTGGTACAACGTCCTCTTTCTGTGATATCTTGTATTCTCCTAAAGCATCAATAAAAATGTTAAGTCAGTATTAAAGTGCATTTCCTAATAAGAAATCTAAGTAACGACTGCAATGGCATTTTGGTTTTGTAGGCTGACAGAAGCTTGAAACTACACAGACTTAAGAAGATATGGGGAAACAATATTGACATTGATGATACAGCACTAAAAGAGAAGGTGTATTATTTTCAGCATGCTGCTGTTAGGTGAGCTACATGACACAGAGCTCGGAATCCTCTGGGAGAAAGGAAAGATGAAAGTAATGTAGGTATTAGGACTTCTGTCCTCATTTTTCAACAGGATTCTTAACTGAAATCTTTATATATGATAAGAAAACACAGTTTAGGTGCTTAGGAATATGGTTTAGCACTGGACGTGCTAGAGTCAGGTTAATGGTTAGACTTGATGACCTTAAAGGTCTTCTCCAGCCAGATAAGAGTCAACATAGAATTTATCAGTTCATTACACTAACTAAGCTGCAAAGACTAGGAACCTAGGACACCAATATCCTCGATTCCATCACCATTCAACCCCCAAGAAACCTCAATGACAAATGTTCATCCACTTTACAATGCAATTCATTGTTCCCATGAAGCAAGAAGTGATATTTTTTTAAGTTTTGCCATGGTGCATTCAATGAACAAATGCACACAGAATCATTTAGGTTGGAAGTGACCTTTGAAGATCATAGCTTCTACAGATAGAACAGGACAACTGAGAGTCTTCTTCACAGATTTACTGTCATTCTTTCACCTTCAGAGCTGTCCAACAGATGTGAAATAATGCTGGAGAGTACTCACAAGACTGGGTGTGTTCAAGAGAAAGCATATAATTGGCTAGAGGAGGTGTGTAGGTTAAACACTGTAGAGTAGAATTTAGGAAACATGTGTTGCCAAGATTTTGCAGTCCAACTCCAACACTTTGTGTTTGCTGCCAATCCATACAAATTTTCTCAGGTGGGAAAAGAATCCTTTGTGGCGGGGCAATTCCATCATTAACGACTGTGGGAGAAATATACTTTAGAAAAGATATATTGGCCTTGTTTTGCAAAGGGCATTTAAAGATGAGCATTCTGCATAAGCACCCAGAAGAACCAGCTATAGTCCAAAACAAAAACATTTAACACTGAGGTTTAACACTGCCACTTGTATTTGCTGGTCAACACAGTTTTGGACAACAGTTATTAATCTGTTTCAGTTCTTCTAATGCAAGACAAACTATCACTCTTATTTTAGTAACTTTTTTTTGCCAGTTTTCTTTCCATAAGTAGCTTTTAATCTGATTATTAACTCAAACTACTGGGTTTTTTTCCTTATTCCACATAAACCACAAACTTACACTTGTCATTAAACATTTGTAAGTATAAGATCTCAGACAGAAAAATAACACAGAAGGTAACCCTATAGATATCTTTTCCTGAGCAGTGTTATGATTCAAGGGCTCATGGAAGTTGTAAATAGCAAGGCTAAAACTCACTTTTCCCAGATACTTTCTCTATTATAAATAGCTCCCCATGACTGTAAATAGATCAAAACTAAGTTACAAAGAGATTGTAACCAGACAAAAATAAGTTCTGCAGCACCAGCCCCAGGTGCTTCAGGGGATTCACAGCTCTACTACTGAAGTCTTTACTTGTTCTAGTCCCCCATTTTATAGCATTGCAACAAGTAAGAACTGCATTTTCTACTTTGGTTTTGTTTTTATGAAAAAGGGGTGGGGACACAGGCACAAAATATATACTTACCTAGATCTCTTTGGGCAAAAGCCTTAGTTTTTTGAGATGATCTACAATAAATAGCATCTCCATGTCCTTTGTCCACAGAGACTTTTTTTGGATCTTCTGTAGGTGGTACCCGGCCCAGATTTGCAGTGCGTGATGTCATTTTTTTAGTACGGGGTTTCTTAGGTTTGTCAGACCGCCTTGATGATGATTTTTTAGATTTTGAAGATTTTGGCTTGTTAACTATGGTCATTGTTCATATCTGTAACAGAGGGGAAAATTCTGGTTGACATAAGAATGTCAAGAAGCATTCCAGAAAGAAAAGAAGAAATCCTGCCACTTGGTCTCAAAGAAATTACTTGATGAGCTAAGTAGCTGATAAGAATTATTAAAAAACCAACACCCAAACACCGAACCCAAAACCAATACTCAGAGCAGAGTCTTTCATCAAAAATATATCAATATTGCTTTAAACTTCTGCAGAGCTAGTGACTGATGACATTTCTTCCTCTTGCATGGGATTTTCATCCATTACAGTTACAAAGAAGCTGTAAAAAGGAGCTGTGAGTAGTGGCATGCTGGAGTGCTGTCCTGATGAGAACCAGGAACAGCTGTTTAGCCCATCTTTTCACTCCTGGGAACCACACACCTCTGACACACCTCTGACATCCCATGAGGATGGGATAAGGCTCTGTGAAATCTTGAGTAAGGAGAGCTGGGAAACACTGGTTAATATAGTTCTGCCTGGGTTTCTTCAGCCACTCCAAGATTTGTTTGGATCAATTTTGGCAGCAGTCCTGGAAGTATTTTGCATCTATCACAGTTAAAACTATCAACCAAAAAGTTAAACCAAACCCCACCTTTTTCAGTTCTAGTTACATAAAGCTGTAGGTTCTCCTCTGACAAAATGACAGAGGAATGTAAGCCACAAAAAGGAAACGCTGAACATTGAAGAAAGCAAAACAAACTCTTGGCCCTCAAGGAGAAAGGCAATAATTGATACCAAGTCCTTTTTAAAATGCTGATTAGGTTTCAAGATGATACCTCTTTAAATACATTGTGTGTATGCATAGTAAGCTGCTGAATAATTACATGATCAATTATCAATTCTGTATGTAAATTTTTGCTACTATCTTACATGAGGACTTTTTAAGTTTAGGGAAACCTTAAACTGAGAGTTTAAAGCATAAACACCTCTGTTACATTGAAATAAAGCAAAAAGCAGTTTCAGATTTACAGCACAATTTGATTGATACTGATAAATATGAAGATTTAATATTTAAAGATTAAACGAAGATTTGTAACTTAAACAAAGCTCATTAGATAATCTCCAGTGCCACAAAAGACAAATCATGTGCAAATCCTTACATTGGATCTTTTTCCCTGTAAATTTTAAACTGAAAATCCACTCTATACATATTTTCCATTTCTGAGACTATGAAAAAGTGGAAAATACCCTCTCTTTCTACTGAGAAATTAAGGCATCCTTGTCCATTTGGAAGACTAAGATGATAGATCTTGGTCAGTGATTTTCTGATAAAATACAGGCTTCAAATTGCAGATCCCAGTGGCATCTCCTTTTTCTGATCAAAAGGAAAAGTGTTTCAACAACATATTTGAAACATATTTGTGGGACCAAAAACCACAATTAAGACTTAAGTAAAAGGCAACCAGAAGGATATTTATCACAAAAATCTTGAGTGTTATCTTGACCAACGGGAGAAGTGTTATGTATTTTTTGATTTATTTTTGACAAGCGAGGGGTACCGCTACTTTGCTTCCACTTGGAGTTTTGCGTCAGCATTGCTTAGATTGTTTCCAGCAGTGTCCTCACAAAACACATCAGTTAGGACGTGAATCTAAATATTTATATTTGGTCTCCACTTTGCATACAATAAATCAGAGCTCAGGAAGTTTTTATACACTATCCCATTCACAAAACTGCGTTTAACCAGGGAGTAGAGATGATGCATTTACCAAACAAACATTTTCAGCAACACTGAACTATCTTGGTAGGAATAAAGAGTAACTGTGGAGAACTACTCCAGCAGAGATATGACGACCGGGCACATTTGCATCTCTAAATCCCAAACTACACTTCCACACTGCACCTCTACAGGCGAGCGAGCAAGAGAAAAGGAAATGAGGAAACACCCCGAACACACACGCACGCACGCCGCGCTAGTTTTACTTTCATTAAAAAATAATCCATCCAGGAAACGCGGAATTAATGATCACTTTTCATGGCAAGGCAGTGATGCAGGTGAGGTGCAGGGTAACCCTTTGCGCTCCCTGACCGCCCAGTTCCACAGCGCAGACGCTACTCCCGGCGGTACCGAGCGGGATCTTTCCGCATCCCGTACCCCACGGACCACCCCGCACGCTAGCCCCGCGGCTCCCGGCCCCGCCGGGGGCAGTCCCAGCACCGGTCTGCTCCGCCCCCGAGCCCGCCCTCCCTGCCTC